>JADRCG010002244.1:0-29793 GCA_019844195.1 Rhabdomys dilectus
TCCCCTTCCCCTTCCTCTTCTTCCCCTTCCCTTTCCCTTCTTCCCTTCCCTTCCCTTCCTTCCTTCCTTCCTTCCTTCCTTCCTTCCTTCCTTCCTTCCTTCCTTCCCTTCCTTCCCTTTCCTGTTTCCTTTCCTTTTCCTTTCCTTTTCTCTTCCTTTTCCTCTTCCCTTTTCCTTTCCTTTCCTTTTGCTTTCCTTCCCTTTTCCTTTCCCTTCTTCTTCCCTTCCGTTCCCTTCCCTTCCCTTCCTTTCCCTTCCCTTCCCTCCCTTCCCTTTTTTCCTTTTTTCCTTTTTTTTCCTTTTTTCGTTTTCTTTTTTCCTTTTTCTCTTTTTTCTTTTTTCCTTTTTCTCTTTTTTCTTTTTTCCTCTTTTCTCTTTCCTCTTTCTTTCCTCTTTTCTCTTTCCTTTTCTTTTTTTTCTTCTTTTTCTTTGTTTCTTTCTGTGTAACAAATTCTTTTATTGATCTCCAGTAGTGTAGCTCTGTGCTACTCCAAGGCATGGCACATGTATAAAATGCATGGATCCAGGTGGTCCATAGACATGGTGATCAGCTGACCAATGGAATAAGTAATGCATTGACAAAAGGGCAGCTGGTAGCTCACAAAGGTCACTTAGGTGTCCGGGGTGGAACCACCATGCAGCTAGTTACTAAAGGATGTGGGTGCCCTGGCACTCCTCACTCATACTGCAGGAGAGATAAGAATAGTATAGGTCCTAGCTTCTCCATGCCCTTCAGGGAGGTCAGCTCTACCAGGCTCACACAATCTACCACTTCAGCCCATAGCTAGGTCAGCAGCTTACAGGCAGCACACATGGTTCCTCCAGTGGTCAGAAGATCATTCACAATGACCACTTTCTGCTTGGGTTCTAGGCATCTTTCTGGATTTCCAGCTCAGCCTTTCCATACTCCAGAGCATAGGAGGCTCAAACAGTGGGGCCCAGCAGCTTCCCGAGCTCCAGGTCTGAGCACACAGACCACGTCCAGTCCCTGAGCTAAGGAAGGACCAACAAAAAGCCCATGGAGTCTAGCTAGACCTGTGATCTTGGTGCCGTGTGTGGACTTCAGGTGACAGCCAAGGAGGCAGATGGAAGCTTGTAAGGAGTCCTAGTATGTCAAGAGGAGCGAGATATCCCTGAAAAGCATACCCGGGATGGGGAAGTCGGGGAAGCTACGGATGTGCCACTACCAGCTGCAACATGGTGATTAAGCATGTTAGTTTCTTTCCTTATTTCTTCCTTGACCAAGAGATCATTGAGTACAGAGTTGTTCAGTTTCCTGAGTGTATAATCTTGTGATTGAAATTTAGCTTTAACTAATGGTTGTCTGATAAGATATGAGGTACTATCTCTATTTTCTTCTTTTTTGTTTATTGAATATTATGTTTACATTTCAGATTTTATCCCCTCACCGCATTCCCTGCACCACCCAGGAACCCCCTATTGCATCCCCCCTCCTGCCTCCACAAGGGTGTGCCCCCACCTACCCCCCACCCTCTCTCTCCTCCCCACCATCTAATTCCTCACCGATTGGTGTTCAGCATTCATGAGATCAAGGATCTCCTCTCCCACCCATACCTGACAAAGTCATCCTCCCCTAAATATACAGCTAAAGACATGGGTGCCTCCCTTTGTGCTCCGAGGCTAGAGGCTTAGACCCTGGAGAGCTCTGGTTGGTTGGCAATGTTGTTCTCCTCTTGGGCCCACCAACCCTTTTAGCTCCTTCAGTCCTCTAGCTTCTCCATTTGGGAAACCTTGATCAGAGCAATGGGTAGCTTCGAGCATCCACCTATTGATATGTCAGGCTCTGGCAGACTTCCAAGGAGACAGCTACATCAGGCTCCGGTCGGACCCCATGCACTTCCTGACATCAATATTGGCATCTATTTTTGGTGACTGCAAATGGGACGGATACCAAGGTAGAGTGGTCTACAGATGGCCCCTCCTTGACTTTCTGTCCCACACTTTGTCTTCATATTTGCTCCTTTGAGCATTCTGTAACTTCTTCCAAGTAGGACTGGCACATCCACATTTGGTCTTCCTTCGTCATGAGCTTCATGTGGTCTGTTAGTTGAATCTTGGCTGTTTCAAGCTTTTGAGCTAATACCCACATATCAGTGAGTAAATACCACGTGTATTCTTTTGTGATTGGGTTATCTCACTAAGGATGGTATTTTATAGTTCCATCCATTTACCTAAGAATTTCTTGAATTCATTATTTTTAATAGCTGAGTAGTACTTCATTGTGTAAATGTACCACATTTTATGTATTCATTCCTCTGTTGAAGGACATCTGGATTCTTTCCATCTTCTAGCTATTATAAATAAGGCTGCTATAAACATAGTGGAGCATATGTCCTTGTTCTATGTTGGAACATCTTCTGGGTATATGCCCAGGAGTGGTATAGCTGGGTCCTCATGTCGTGCTATGTCCAATTTTCTGAGGAACCACCAGTCTGTTTTCCAGAGTGGTTGTACCAGCTTGCAACCCCACCAACAATGGAAGAGTGTTCCTCTTTCTCCACATCCCCACAGCATCTACCATCACTTGAATTTTTTTCTAAGCCATCTCACTAGTGTGAGGTGGTACCTCAGGGTTGTTGTGATTTGCATTTTCCTGATGAGTAAGGATGTTGAGCATTTTTTAAGGTGCTTCTCGGCCATTCGAAATTCCTCAGTTGATAATTCTTTGTTTAGCTCTGTACCCCATTTTTTAATAGGGTTAATTGGTTGTCTGGAGTCTAATTTCTTGTGTTATTTGTATATATTGGATACTAGCCCTATATCAGATCTAGGATTGATAATAATCTTTTCCTAATCTATTGGTTGCTGTTTTAACTTATTGATAGTGTCTTTTGCCTTACAGAAGCTTTTCAATTTTATGAGGTCCTATTTGTCAATTCTTGATCTTAGAGCATAAGCCATTGGTGTTCTGTTCAGGAACTTTTCCCCTGTGTCTAAGTATGTGAGGGTATTCCCAACCTTCTCCACTATAAGTTTCAGTGTATCTGGTTTTATGTAAAGGTCCTTTATCCACTTGGACTTGAGCTTTGTACAAGGGGATAAGAATGGATTGATTTGCATTCTTCTACATGCAAACCCACAGGTGTGTGGGTTCATTTCTGTATCTTCAATAATATTCTATGGATTTTCCTGCCTGGATCTGTACCAATACCAGGCAGTTTTTATCATTACTGCTCTGTTGTACAGTTTGAGGTCAGGGATAGTAATTCCCCCAGAAGTTCTTTTATTGTTCAGAATGGTTCTTGCTATCCTGGGTTTTTTGTTATTCCAAATGAATTTGCAGATTGCTCTTTCTATCTCTATGAAGAATTGATTTGGAATTTTGATGGAGATTGCATTGAACCGGTAGATTGCTTTTGGCAAGATGACCATTTTTACTAAGTCAATCCTGCCAATCCAGGAGCATGGGAGATCTTTCCATTTTCTGAGATGAACTTCGATTTCTTTCTTCAGAGACTTGAAATTCTTGTCATACAGATCTTTCACTTGCTTGTTTAGATTCACTCAAAGATATTTTATAATTTTTTGTGACTATTGTGAAGGGTGTCATTTCCCTAATTTCTTTTTCAGCCTGTTAATCTTTTGAGTAGAGGAAGGCTACTGATTTGTTTGAGTTGATTTTATATCCAGCCACTTTGCTGAAGTTGTTTATCAGGTTTAGGAGTTCTCTGGTGGAAGGTTTAGTGTCACTTATGTATACTATCATATCATCTGCAAAGAGTGAAATTTTGATTCTACCTTTCCTATTTGTATCCCTTTAACTTCCTTTTGTTGTCTAATGGCTCTGGCTAGGACTTCCAGTACTATATTGAATAAGTAGAGTGAGAGTGGGCAGCCTTGTCTAGCCTCTTATCTTAGTGGGATTGCTTTTAGTTTCTTTCCATTTAGTCTGATGTTGGCTACTGGCTTGCTGTATATTGCGTTTACTATGTTTAGCTATGTGCCTTGAATTCCTGATCTTTCCAAGACTTTTAACATGAAAGGATGTTGAATTTTGTCAAATGTGTACTCGGCATCTAGTGAGATGATCAAGTGTTTTTTTTTTCTTTCAGTTTATTTATGTAGTGGATTACATTGATGGATTTCCAAATATTGAACTATCCCTGCATTCCTGGGATAAAGCCTACTTTATCATGATGCATGATTGTTTTGAAGTGTTCTTGGATTCAGTTTGCGAGTATTTTATTGAGTATTTTTGCATCAATATTCATAAGTGAGATTGGTCTGTAGTTCTCTTTCTTTGTTGGGTCTTTGTGAGGTTTAGGTATATGCATATTTGTAGCTTCATAGAACAAATTGGGTAGTGTTCCTTCTGTTTCTACTCTGTGGAGAGAATTGGTATTAGGTCTTTCTCGAAGGTCTGATAGAATTCAGCACTAAAACCAACAGGTCCCAGACTTTTTTCGTAGGGGAGTCTTTTAATGACTGCTTCTATTTCTTTAGTGGTTATGGGACTGTTTAGATGGTTTATCTTCTGTTTTAATTTTGATACTTGATATCTATCTAGAAAATTGTCCATTTCATTCAGATTTTCCAATTTTGTTGAGTATAAGCCTTTGTAGTAGGATCTGACAATTTTTTAAATTTCTTTTTCTGTTGTTATGTCTCTCTTTTCAGTTCTGATTTTATTAATTTTAGTACTGTCTCTGTGTCCTTTGATTAGTCTAGCTAAGGGTTTATCTATCTCGTTGATTTTCTCAAAGAACCAGCTCTTGATTTTGTTGATATTTTGTATAGTTCTGTTTCTACTTGATTGATTTCAGACCTGAGTTTGATTATTTCCTGCTGTCTACTCCTCTTGAGTATATTAGATTTTTTTTTTGTTCTAATGCTTTTAGGTGTGCTGTCAAGTTGTTAGTGTATGCTCTCTCTAGTTTCTTTTTTTATGCACTTAGAGCTATGAGTTTTCCTCTTAGTACTGCTCTCATGGCGTCCCACAAGTTTTGATATGATGTGTCCTCATTTTCATTACATTCTAAAAAGTCTTTAATTTCTTTCTTTATTTCTTCCTTGACCAAGTCATTATTGAGTAAAGCATTATTCAGCTTCCACATGTATGTTGACTTTCCATTGTTTTTGTCATTATTAAAGACCAGCCTTAGTCCATGGTATTCTGATAGGGTACAAGGGATTATTTCAGTCTTTTTGTATCTGTTGAGGCCTGTTTTGTGACCAGTTATATGTCTGTTTTGGAGAAGGTACCATGAGGTGCTGAGAAAAAGGTATATTATTTTGTTTTAGTATGAAATGTTCTATAGATATCAGCTAAGTCCAATTGGTTCATAACTTCTGTTAGTTTCATTGTGTCTCAGTTTAGTTGTTTCCATGATCTGTCTATTGCTGAGAGTGGGGTGTTGAAATCTCCCACTATTATTGTGTGAGGTGCAATATGCTTTAAGCTTTTGTAAAGTTTCTTTTATATATGTGGGTTCCCTTGCATTTGGGGCATAGATGTACAGAATTGAGTGTTCCTCTTGGTACATTTTTCCTTTGATGAATATGAAGTGTCCGTCCTTATCTTTTTTGATTACTTTTGGTTGAAAATTGGTTTTATTTGATATTAGAGTTGCTACTCCAGCTTGTTTATTGGGATCATTTGCTTGGAAGATTGTTTTCTATTCTTTTTCACAGAGGTGTGTTTTCTGTATGCAGCAAAATGCTGGATCGTGTTTATGTATCCAGTCTGATAGTCTATGTCTTTTTTATTGGAGAATTGAGTCCATTGATATTAAGAGATAGTAATGAAAAATGAATATTTCTTCCTGTTATTTTTGTTATTGGCAGTGGAGTTATGTTTGTGTAGCGATCTTCTTTTAGGGTTTTTGGAAGATTAGTTTCTTGCTTTTTCTAGGTTGTAGTTTCTCTTCTTGTGTTGTAGTTTCCCATTCATTATCTTTTGAAGTGCTGGATTTGTGGTAAGATATTGTGTAAATTTGGTTTTGTCATGGAATATCTTGACTTCTTCATCAATATTGATTGAGAGTTTTGCTAGGTATAGTATTCTGGGCTGGCATTTGTGTTCTCTTAGCATCTGTATGATATCTGTCCAGGATCTTCTGGCTTTTATAGTCTCTGTTGAGAAGTTTGGTTTAATTCTTATAGGTCTTCCTTTATATGTTACTTTACCTTTTTCCCTTATTGCTTTTAGTATTTTTTCTTTGTTTTGTACATTTGATGTTTTGATTATTATGTGACGGGAGGTATTTCTTTTCTGGTCTATACTATTTGGAGTTCTGTAGTCTTCTTGTATATTTATGGACATCTTTTTATTTATATTAGGGAAGTTTTCCTCTATAATTTTGTTGAAGATATTTACTGGTCCTTTAAGTTGGGAGTCTTCACCTTCATCTATACCTATTATTCTTAGGCTTGGCCTTCTCATTGTGTCCTGGATTTCCTGGATGTTTTCGGTTAGTAGCTTTTTGCGTTTTGTATTTTTTGACAGTTGTGTCAATGTTTTCCATGGTATCTGTGTACATGAGATTCTCTCTTCTATCTCTTGTATTCTGTTGGTGATTCTTGTATCTATGGCACGCGGTCTTTTTCCTAGGTTTTCTATTTCCAGTGTAGTCTCCCTTTGTGACTTCTTCATTGTTTTTACTTCCATTTTTAGATCCTTGATGATTTTGTTTAATTCCTTCACCTGTTTGTGTTTTCTTACAATTCTTTAAGGACTTTTTGCACTTCCTCTTTAAGGGCTTCTACCTGTCTACCTGTGTTCTCCTTAAATTCTTTGAGAGTGTTATTTATCTCCCTCTTAAAATCCTCTATTACATCATGAGAAGTGATTTTAATTCTGAATCCTACTTTCCCAGTATAATAGGGTGTTCACGGATTGCTATGATGGGAGAACTGGGTTCTGATGATGCCATGTAACTTTGGATTCTGTTGCTTATATTCTTGAGTTTCATGGAAAAATAAGATTTCTTTACATCATAAATATGACACACAGTGGATTTCATGCCTATCTTTACTTAAAACTATGCATGATATATATACATATATATATTTCTATTTATCATATTATGTACTATATTAATATATTACATTTTACTATATTTATTATGTATTTGATATGTATAATATACTTATTTATATATATTTACTTATTATATTTACTAAATATACAATATATACAATATATTTTTTATATTTAATTTATGATATACTTATATTCAACATAATCATTATATATAATATATTATTTATATATGTATATTTATTTATTATATATAATATATTTACTTATTTCATTTACTATATATAATATATATGTACTTATTTCATTATGTTTATTACATATAATATATATGATATATTATTTTTATATATTTATTCACAATATTTATTATATTATATATATAATATAATATATATTATATATTATGTCATATATAATATATTATATATGATATTTATCATATCATATATAATATATTATATATATGATATATATATTATATTTATTTATTTAATTTATTTGTTTATTATTATCATATATTATATATACAATATATTTTTACAATTTCATATATATAATACATTACATATACATATAATGTAAAACAAATTAGGATAGAATCTTCTAATTTGGGCAGAGTTTCTCGCAAGCTTTCCTTACAAGGAGTCTTTTCTTCTGCCAATCATTGACAAATACTAATGATAACATAAACATAATAATGTAAATATAATGATAATGTAAATATACGATATAAATATAAGTGTATTATATAAATATAATGTAAATAGGATGATAATGTATTTCATAAATATATATTGAAATATAAAATATAAATATAATATAAATATAACTTTAAATAACACATCAATATCATCAGATTTCAAGGGTGGCCATGAATATATTTAAGCCTCTATGTAACTGAATATTGTATACAGTATACAAATTATATAAAATTATATACATTATATGAGTTATATAATTTATATAAATTATATAAATTATGTAAATTATATGAAATCATGAAAATATATAAAATTATAAAAATTATATAAATTATGTAAAATTATGTAAATGCTATAAATTTTGTAAAACTCATAAATTATGTAAATTCTAAGAATTTGATAAATCATATAACTTATATAAGATAGGTAAATTATTTTACTCATATGAATTATATAACTATGTAAATTATATAAATTATACAATTTATATAAAATTATATAATTTATATGATTTATGTAAAATTATATAAATTTAAAAAATGATTGTGTCTTGTGCAATTGGAATTCCACCTTTTGGAGCACAGTCTTTTTCTCTTCTATCTCTTCGCCAATTTTTAAAAAAAATAATTAATTGGATATTTTATTTATTTACATTTATTTTCATACTGTTAGCATAGGAGACTATATTATAATATTTTTTAAATTGTAACTATTTTTTATTGGATATTTTTAATATTGGATATATTTTTGAATATTTTTATTAGATAGATTTAATGGATATATTTATTAATGGGGTTTTTTAATTGGATTTTTGGATTTTTTTATATTTTATTTTAGATATTTTTTAGTGGATATCTTTAATTGGATATTTTAATAAGATATTTTTAGTTGAATATATTTACTGGATATTTTTTATTTTATATTTTACTTATTTACATTTCAAACATTATTACGTACTAATATATAATAATATTTATATATTACTATGATATACTTTATATACTGTATTATCCAATAATAAATAGTGATATATTGCTTTTCTCCATTGCTGTTATCCATTTTCCAATTCTAATTTTTTCTGAAATTTAAATGTAATTGAGATGTTAATAAAGTATCCAAAAATAAATAAACATACATTAAATTTATTCTATACTATTGTATTGTATGTTATTATTATGCATGAGTATATAATATACTAACATTAGTGTTATTTTAATATATTACATATATTTTATTATTTAATAATAAAAAGGATACATTGAATTTTTTCTTGGCCATTACCCATTTACAGATAATAATATAATAACCTTCAACCATAGGATGGCATCTGTATGTTGGGTGTTCATATATGACCTTCTTGTGTGACTTCTCATTCAAACTGATTGAATTTGATTGCTTTGATTTATTCAGAAATTAAATGGATATATATTAAATAAATAAATGGATAAATGAATAACATTAATCCTGATTTAGCATCCGCCATCAATGATCAATATCCGTGATCAATAATTTATTAGCTACAGGTTTGGGTACTCTCTATTCATTATTTTTATTATTATTACTTTTATTATTTATTTTTTTAAATTATTCTTTTATTCTTGTGATTGGTATGATGATCTGTCTCAATCATGAATAAATATTGTGCATTGATGAAGTATGATATTATGGGTGTGACACTACATGTGTACCATCACTAGAAAGACATATTGGCTATAACATCACGGGTGTGACATCATGGGTGAAAATTCACTGGTGTAATGTCAAGGGTGTGACAACACGAGTGTGAAATTTCAGGTGTGACATCACCTGTGTGACATCACATTTTCATACTTTATTTTTTTAATTTGTCACAATTTCAAATTTTTCCATATACTTTTAGTAATTTTTCATCAAATTTTCACTATTTATCTTAATTTTGATCACTAGGTTTTTTTTTTAACAATGTCGACATTTATTATTTTTAATGTAAGTATTCAGTTATATCAGAAATTTTCTTTAAATCACATTCAAATTCATAAAAAAATTTTCCCTGTCAATCTTCAATTTTTTAAGAGTTTTTAAAATTTCAACTTTTACCTACATTTTTTGAATCTGACATCATTTTAATCAAATTTTTTTCATATACATTTTTATTTTTTCATCAAATTTTCACTATGAACCTTAATTTTTATCACTAGTTTTTCCCAATGTCTTCAATTTTATCAAATATTTTTCCATGAAAATATTCATTTCTATCAGAAATTTTACTTGAATCACATTCATTTTCATAAGAAACTTTTTATTGTCAATCTTCATTTTTTTTAAATTTTTAAATCATTATCATTCATTTTTTATTTGTTATCATTTTAATCAATTTTATTCCATATATGTTTTGTACTTTTTATCAAATTTTCACTATTTATCTTAATTTTTAATACCAATTTTTCAACAATGTCTTTAATCTTATCAAACATTTTTCTATGCAAATATTGAATTTTATCAGAGAATTTTTCTTAAATCACATTCAATTTCATAAGAAATTTTTCTATCAATCTTCAATTATTTTACAAATTTTGTTAAAAATGATCTGCTTTTTTATAAGATTTTTTTAATTTGTCCTGATTTTAATCAATTATTTTCAATATGTTTTGTTTTTTATCAATTTTTCTATATTTAAGTTAAATATTATCACTAGTTTGTTAAACAATGTCTTCAATTTTATCAAATATTTTCTCATCAAAATATTCAATATTATCAGGAATTTTTCTTAAATCACATTCAATTTTATAAGAAATATTTTTCTTGTTACAAATATTCAATTTTTTATGAATTTTTTTAAGTTTCATTTTTTTCATACATTTTTTCTCTGTCATCAGTTTAATTAATTTTTCCAAACATGTTTTATATTTTTCCTTACATTTTTCTTTATTTATCTTAATTTTTATCATTAATTTTTTCAACAATGTCTTCAATTTTATCAAACATTTTTTTCATGCAAATATTCAATTTTATCAGAATTTTTAAATTCACATTCAATTTCATGAGACATTTTCCATGTCACCTCAGCTTTTTAAATTTTTTAATAAACAATTTCAGGTTTTTCATGTTTTTCTGTATTTGTCATTATTTTAGCAGTATAGTGTATCTGTCAGATAATTTAACATCTTTCCATGTATAGCAGTATAGTGTATCTTTCTGGTAATATAACTTTATCCCATATACAGCAGTATAGTGTATCTGTCAGGTATATAACATTGTCTCATATATAGCACTATAGTGTATTTGTTAGGTAATATAAGATTTTTGAATATATAGCAATATAGTGTATTTGTAAGGTAATATAGAATTTTTCCATATATAGAAGTATAGTGTATTTGTAAGGTAATATAACATTATACCATATGTATCAGTATAGTGTATATGTCAGGTAATATAACTTTTTCCGATATATAGCACTATAGTATATCTGTCAGGTAATATAATATTTTCCCATATACAGCAGTATAATGTATTTGTAAGGTAATATAACATTATCCCATATATAGCAGTATAGTGTATATGTCAGGTAATATAACATTGTCCCATATACAGCAGTATAGTGTCTCTCTCAGGTTTTATAACATTTTTCCATATATCACTATATTGTATCCCATATATAGCAGTATACTCTACATGTTAGGTAATATAACATTATCTCGTATATAGCAGTATAGTGTATCTGTCAGGGCATAGTTTCTTAACAATCTTTACTTACAGAAGGAACAAATGCCAAGGATCTTTTATTCACCTAAATGGGGATAAGTACTAATAATAATAGAAACATGATAATGTAAATATAATAATGTAAATATATAATATAAATAAGATGTAAATATATAATATAAATATAATGTTAATATGATGCTAATGTAAATATAGTATAAATATAATATAAATATATAATATAAATATAACTTTCAACATCACATCAATATTCTTAGATGCTGATGGTGGCCATGAATATATTTAAGCTCCATGTATTAATGTCACTGAATCTTGTATAAATTGTATGAATTACATAAAATTATATACATTATATAAGTTATAGAATTATACAAATTATATATAATTATATAAATTATATGAAGTCTATGAAATAATGTAAATTATATAAAAATTATACAAGTCATATATTATGTGAAAATGTATAAATTACAAAAACATGTAAATTATATAAACTATATAACTCATAATTAAACAATTTATATAACTTATTTAAAGTGATAAATTATATTACATAAATATATAAATTATTTAAAATTATATAAGTTATATAAATTATATAAGTTATATAAATTATATAACTTATATAATATATAAATTACATGAATCTTATAAATTGCACAAACTATATAAATTATATGTCATATAAAATATAAATTATATAAAATTACATAAAACATATAAATTATATAAATGTGTGTGTCTTATTGAAGTTGAATTATGCCTTGAGGTACACAAACAATTATTTGCTCTTCTTTTTCTCAGTCAATTTTTTAAAAATTATTGACTGTTTTATTTATTTATATTTATTTATGTCCTGTTAGCATTGGAGACTCATATATAATATTTTTTATTTTTTATTAATTTTTTATTTTCTTTGGATATTTTTATTATTGTATATTTTTATTGGGTATTTTAATCAGATATTAGTAATTAGATACTTTAATTAGATATTTTTATTTTATATTTTTCTTATTTACAGTACAGACATTTCCACTCTTATCCATATTTTACCTTTTGTATCATTTTAATTACACTAGTAGCCAATTTTTTATCATACATTCTGCCAGGCCTTCTAATAGGAAAGGGGCACAGGACACAGAAAAGAGAAATTAAAAAAAATAATAATACTGTTCATGTTAAAAATGAGACCAATGAATTATATAATGCTGATATCAATAAAATATATAAATATATAAATATAAATATGTAAATGTGAATGTGATTGTGAATGTAAATATAAGTGTAAAAGTAAATATAAACAAAAATAATGTGAATATGAACATGAATGTAAATATAAATACTAATGTAAATGCAAATAATGTAAATGTCAGTAAAAGTAATATAAATGTGAATATGAATATGAATATAAATATAAATGTGAATACTAATATAAATGTAAACAAAAATAAGAATATGAATGTAGATATGAATGTGAATATAAATGTAAATATTAATATAAATAAAAATATAAACATAAATGTAAATATGTGTGTAAATATAAAGATTAGTATAAATATAAATATATATTATGAACACGTACTTATCTAAAAATAAAAGACTTCCCAGCTGAAAAATTTTTTACATAGTCTAGACATGGGATTTTTAATCAAGATATAACTAATTTGGTTGCCAAAATAATAGTGAATATTTTAGTGAATTATAGATTTTTTAGTGTATACTTGCTAACAAATTATTGCAAGATATCTTTTTAAAATAGCTGATGCTTCTTATCCCAAATAAGAACACTCTCAAGAAGCTATACAAATAACTAAACATTTCAGAGTACTGACTGCTCTTCAAGACGAACTACATTAAATTTACTGGACTCACACAGTAGTTTACAGCTCTTTGTGGCTAAAGTTGTACAGGAACTGGAACAGTTTACTTCTGAGTGCACATGAGTGGAGGAAATGAAATAAAAAAAAAACAGGCAAGTGATATAGCAGGAAACATTAATAACAACACATACATGAAATAGACAGGAAGATATCTGTGATTTACAAACAGCTGAGTCTACAGAGTTAGATCTAATGGCCCAATTGGGCCTTAGGCATAGCACTGACTTCCTACCTAGCAGCAGGAGACTGCACTGAAGCCAGGACAATGGGTGTGTTGCTCTGTGTGTCCCTGAGGCTTTCAGTTTCACTGGTTTGAGCCCAGATTGCGGTGGGAGATGAAAAGAAGGACCCTCCCAAAGACCATGGTCTTCTTACCCTGGCACACAGGTTGGTATCTCAGATACTCTTCAATATGAAATGATGATAAAAGGCTTCCCTTGTGTCCCAAGAACATCTCTGCCTTTGTCAGGAAGTCTTCCATTGACCTCTGTGATGAACTAGTTACCAGGGAGTCAATGACACTTCCCTTTGACATCTTCAGTCACTTCCATGGATATTGAACAGCAAGTACTCTTGGGATCATTTGTGCAGTTCATTAACTGATTACATACAGGCATACAGGCACATGAAGGTGATTACTTAGGAGAGGAGGAGAATGTCAAGCAAAGAGAGAACAGAGAGGTGATGAAGGAAGTTTTGCTTCACTGTCAGTGTAAATCCTCAGTAAATATACGGTCATCGAGAAAGCAAAGGGAGTTATCTGAAAAGAAAGAGAACATTTGTGAATGAGGTGGGCTACAGGTGAGTCTTCCTATAATGGGACTCATGAGCTCGAGCCTCTAGGAAGTTACTGGACACTAGTGATTGTCATGGTTCTAGAATGTCAAGAATTCCAGGATACTCGATGATCTCAGAAATCAGGAGCTGGATGAGCAAAGCTGTTTTACTGGGATATGTTAGCTTTCACTCTTTCAAGGGAGGAGGTTTTGAAGGGTTGAAAGAAGAAGATCAGGAAGCAAAGGTAGAAGAGAGAAATGACTCTAGCTAAGGGCAGGATTTCTTCTCCCTAACACCAATCAATTCCTTTAGGTTCAGGGGCTTTGTGTCACGAATAACAGGGAGACAAACATGTTTCAGTAGTTTTCATATAATCAATGTTTATATCAGAATAACTCTGACCACTCTTCCTTGCTGTAGAACTCATTGTTATGTGTTGGTGTAAAACAGTTCTCTAGTGCAGCCAAAACCTGTTGATAGCAGTGGACCAGGAGAAAGATTAGCTTCTTCTTGCTTGCTCTGGGTAGTCTGTGCTGCCATGTAGTTTAATTTGTGAGTATAGTGAACACATGCTCCTACATTGTTTTGTCTTGTACACTCATGTGCCTGGAGTGAGCTGGCAAATATATACCCTCTGAGACCTTGTGGACTAGGTTCATTTTTTCTGCCTTCTAAAACTCACTGGCTTATGATTCTTTTCAGCCAAGTTGAATCATGCTTAGCTTTGAATAATCCAGAAAAGTCTAATTATTTGGTCGTCTGATACATGTTCTGAATGAGGCAGAGCAATTGAGCTTCCTGGAATACTCTAAACCCTTCAAATAGAGGTGAGAGCAGAGATGTACATTTAGGATAATATTAAGCAAGGGCTAAAATTCTTTGGTGGAGTCTCTATGTTGCAACCATACATTCTTTGTCAAATATCTATATAGATCTCAGGCTGACTTGTCCATTTTCTAACACTTGTCCCTACACATATTCACTTGTGTTCATCTCTATACCAGTGGTATCGTGGAGCAAACATCACCTACAATTGCCTTGTCCAAGGAAGAGGTGAGGAAGAAAGTGGAGAGGCTGGACATTCATCTGCAGTTAAGAACCAGTGAAAGAAATGTTGTATGAAATCACCTTATCATCATCACTAAAGGAGCTTTGAACAATAGATATTCATTATTTTAAATTCCATGATGACTTTCTAGGGTCTAAAGTGACACTTTCATCTTATTGCAACTAAAGTCTTAGGTACTAACAGGTTGTTTCCTAGAGTAACATGTGTTGAACCTCATGTTCCCAAATGTCCTCATGGTGTCATTATAAATGTTTCTCAGAATTGCTATGAAGGCACACATGTAACATACTCTGTTTTTATTTGTTTTTGCAAGCACAGTAAACAGTACTTCTTTGTTTTGTACATCATATATTTAAAATTGTGCCTGCTGATGCTAAGTATGGAAAGAAAAGACCTTGGAGATTATATGAGAAAAGACAGACATGAAAATAGACTAAAATTATGTAGCCTGTTTTCTGACTTATCTCTACACACAACATGTGTGCATACAGACAATAACTCACAGAGCATGATGGAACAAAATGACGTCTCTCAGTGTGGGCAAAGAGAAGAAAGAACCTGTGATCCCTCATTTCTACCCCATCCCCAACTGCATTTGGTTAACATATCTGAACAGCCATATCTGGTTTACATGGATGCTGGAGTTTTGAGCTCTGTTCTTTAAGTGTATTCAACTTTCTGGTTTATCTGTTTTCTCATAGTTTTAATCAGACCTATAAGAGGTGTGTTATCAATTGACATATCTAGAGGGAAGGCATGATCAATTTCACAGGAAACATACTTACTTGGCTGTTTAATATTTAATTTTACAGGGAGTTATGCAAATGTGTTTTTCATCATCCCTTGTACTTTTTTTTAATATAGTTCCCATCCTTGAGTATAAATATATCTACATATAACATAATGTATAATGACACATAATCACCACTTACCTTGTGCTTACCCACTCATTTCCTCTGCAGCTGAAAGCTCTGCCTTTGGGTTTCTAAACCCACCTTGATTTTATTCTTCAATTGTAATTAATTACTTTGCTGTTTATTTTTGTACAAGTTCAAGAACAAGAGAGCCTAGAGATATGGAAGTAATCTAGATAAATTTGACATCATTTTTTTGTGTATGTTGGCTGTAATCTATCTCACAAGGGAATTGTAATTGTAATTTATAGAGTTTCTTTGCCTCCTTTTATCTCATATAAAGACAGACCATATCTACACCTTATTCTACTATTGTCAGCTGTCCCTTCAATGACAGGGAGTACTGATGTTTTATTAACAGACTGCAGGTTCTTAGCTGTTCTAACACTCCATTCTTTAACTCCTCCATTTTAGTTCCCACTAACAGTTCAATAGTTGGCTGCAAGCATAAATATCTGTATATGTCAGGTCTGTCAGAATATCTCAGGAGACAGCTATATCACAAGCTCTTTTCTCAAAAGACTTCTTGTCATCCACAATATTGTCTTGGTTTAGCATCTGTGTATGAGCTGTAGTCCCAGGTGTGGTAGTCTTATGATGGACTTCCTTCAGACTCTACTCCACACTTTGTCCCAATATTTCTTTTAGAAAAGAGTAATTTTGCATTATTTGGAGATGAGTCGATGTCCACATCCCTTAAACGGGCTTTTTGCCTAACCTCTAGATATAGTCTTGCAGATTCTTCCTCCCCTTTCTTGTGTATTTCAGCTAATCTCAGCTGCATGGCGTCCCAGGAACATTTTGCTTTTCTGGCATTTAGGACTTTCTGGAGCCTACACTCAGTTTTCCATTTCCCATTTGTTTAATTTCTTCACTCTTTGTATATCATTCTTTTTTCTTCCCATTTAGGTTACTGCCCCAATTTTTCTCTTTCCCTTCTACACTCTACCTCATGTAAAGAAACAGACACATTTCTTGATGTCATTGATTTTAATAGCTGAATAGAATTCCATTGTGTAAATATACCACATTTTCTGTATTTATTCCTTTATTGAGGACAATGGGTTGTTTCCAGCTTCTTGTTATTTTAAATAAAGCTACTATGAACATAGTGGAGCATGTGTCATTATTATATGCTGAGCATCTTTTGAGTATTTTTTCAGGAGTAGTATAGCTGGGTCCTCAGGTAGAAGTATTATGTCCAGTTTTCTGAGTACGCACCAGACTGATTTCCAAAGTGGTCAAGCTTGCAAACTCATAAGCAATGAAAGTGTATTTCTCTTTCTCCACATCCTCGCCAGCATCTAATATCCCCTGAGTTTTGGTTTTAGCCATTCTTACTGGTGTGAGGGGGAATCTCAAGGTTGTTTTGATGGGCATTTCCTTGATGACTAAGGCTGTTGAACATTTCTTTAGGTGCTTCTAAGCCATTTTATATTCCACAGTTGGGAAAACTTTGTTTATTTCTGTACCTCATTTTTAATAGTATTAATTGGCTCTTTGGAGTCTAATTTCTTGATTTCCTTGTATATATTGGTTATTAGCCCTCTATAAGGTGGAAGACTGGTAAAGATCTTTTCCCAATCTGTTGACTGCTGTGTTGTCTTATTGAGAGTGTCCATTGCCTTTCAGAAGTCTTTTGATTTTATGGTCTCATTTACTGATTCTTGATCTCAGAGTGTAAGCCATTAGTGTTCTGTTCAAAAATTTTCTACCATACCCATGTGTTTGAGGCTTGTCCCAATGTTTTCTTTTATTAGATTCAGTGTATCAGGTTTTATGTGGAAGTATTTGATACACTTAGATAGGTGGTGTTTGCCCCAAAAATTCTTTTATTGTTGAGAATAGTATTTACTATCCTGAGTTTTTTGTTATTTCACATGAATTTTAAAATTGCCTTTTCTAACTCTATACATAATTGATTGGAAATTTTGATGGGTACTGCATTGAATCTGCAAATTGATTTCAGCAAGATGGCCATTTTTACTATATTAATCCTCCCAATGCATGATCATGGGAAATCTTTCTATTTTCTGAGAACTTCTCATATTTCTTTCTTCAGAGACTTATAGTTCTCAAATATATCACACACTTGCATAGTTGGAATCAATCAAGATATTTTGTATTATTTATGACTATTGAGAAGGTGCTGTTTCAATAATATTTTTTTCTCAGCCTGTTTATTCATTTGTTTGAGTTAATTTTGTGAACAGACGTTTATATGAAATAGTTTATCAGGTTAGGAATTCTCTGGTGGAATTTTTTTGGGTCACTTAAGTAGACTATCATATAGTGATATTTTGAGTTCTTTATTTCCAATTGCATCCCTTTGACTTCCAATTGTTGTCTAACTTGTCTAGCTAGACCTTATAATACTGTATTGTATATATAAAGAGAGACTAGGAAGCCTTATCTAGTTTCTTATATTAGTGAGATTTCTTCAGGTTTCTCTTCACTTAGTTTGTGTTATTTACCAATTTGCTGTTGGTCATTTTTACTGTATTAGGTATGGGTCATGAGTTCCTGATCTTTCCAAGACTTTTAATATGAAGAGATTTTGAATTTTGTCCAATACTTTCTAGTATATAATGAAATAATCATGTGTTTTTTTCCTTTGAGTTTGTTTATATAGTCATTTTCATTGATTAATTTCCTTATATTCAGCCATCCTTCCATTCCTAGAACAAAGCATAATTTATTGTCGTGAATGTAATTTTGATGTGTTTTTTGATTCAGTTTGCTAGAATTTTATTGAGAATTATTGCATCAATATTCATAGGGGGATATGCTCTGAAATTCACTTTCCTTATGTGGATTAGGTATAAATTTAACTTTGGCTTCACAGAAAAAATTTACTATAGTTCCTTCTGTTTCTATTTTGTAGAATATTTTAGAGAGTATTGATATTACATCATGTTTAAAGGTCTGATAGAATTCTGCACTAAGTCCATCTTGTCCTGGGCTTTTATTAGTTGAGAGACTTTAATGAATGCTTCTATTTTTATAGAAATAATGGCACTCTTTAGATTATTTATCTAATTAGGATTTTAGCTTAATACCTTGTCTCTGTCTAGAAAACTGTCCATCTAATCTACATTTTCTAATTTTGTTGAGTTTAGAATTTTGTAGTAGGAAATGATGAATTTTTGAATTTCCTCAGTTTCTGTTTTTATGTATCCCATTTAGATATTGTGTCCCAATTTAGATATTGACTCTATGCACTCTGGTTAGAATGACAAAGTGTTTACTTTGTTGATTTTCTTAAATAATCAGAACCTGGTTGTGTTGATTCATTGTACAGTTATCTATATTTCTATTTGATAGATTTTAGCTCTGATTTTTATTATTTCCTGCTGCCTACTAATGTTGGGTGTATTTCCTTCTTTTGGATCTAGAACTTTTAGATTTACTGTTAAGCTGTTAGCGTATGCTCTCTCCTGTATCATTTTGAATGCACTCAGAGCTAGGAGTTTTCCTCTTAGCTCTGCATTTATTGTCTCCCATAACTTTGGGTATATTTTGCCTTCATTTTCATTACATTCTTACAGTTCTTTAATTTCTTTATTTCTTCACTGGACAAAGTTTTGAGTAGAGAGTAGTTGAGCTTCTATGTATATGTGAGTTATCTATTGTTGTTGTTGTTGGAGACGAGCCTTAGTCCATTTTGATCACATAGTACACATGTGATTATTTCATTTTTCATATATTTATTGAGACCTGTTATGTAACTGATTTTGTGGTCAATTTTGGAGAAGGTACCATGAGGTGCTGAGAAAAAGATATACTTCTTTGATTTATAATGGAATGTTCTATAGATATCTGTTAAACTCATTTTTTTCATAACTTCTGTTAGTCTCACCATGTCTCTGTTTAGTTTCTGTTTTCATGATCTATCCATTGCTGAAAGTGGGGTGTTGAAGTCTCTCACTATTATTGTGTGAGGTACTATGTGTTGTTAGAGCTATAGTAAAGTTTCTTCTATGAGTATGGGTGCCCTTGCATCTGAAGCACAGAATTTTAGAAATAAATTTCATCTTGGTAAGTTTTTCCTTTGATAAACATGAAGTGTCTTTCCTTATCATTTTAAGAACTTTTTAATAAAAGTCTGTTTTATTCAATATTAGAATGGCTACTCCAGCTTGTTTTTTTTTGGGACCATTGGCTTTGAAAATTATTTTCCTGCATTTTTCTCTGAGGTGGTATCTGTCTTTGTCTTTGAGGTGCATTTCCTGTGTGAAGCAAAATGCTGGTTTCTGTTTATGTATCCAGTCTGCTATTCTATGACTTTTTATTGGAGAACTGAGACCACTAATGTTAAGAGATACTAAGGAAAAGAGATTATTGTTTCCTGTTATTTTTGTTGATAGAGGTGGAAATATATTTGTTTGGCTATCTCAGTGGATTGTTGAAACAATATTATATTTTTTCTTTTTTAGTGTGTTATTTCCCTCCCTTTGTTGGAGTTTTTCTTGAATTCTCCTTTGTAATATTGAATGTATGAAAAGATATTGTGCAAATTTGATTTTGTTATGGAATACCTTATTTTCTTTATCTGTGTTAACTGAGAGTATTGCTGGGTATTGTAGCCTCATCTGTCATTTATTTTCTCCTAGGTTCTGTACATCTGCCCAGGATCTTCTGGCTTCAACCTTATAGATGTTCCTTAAATTGAAGGTTATCAATGTGTGGTCTTAAGAGGTCAGCTGTCAAGCTTACTTTGGGACAATTATTAAGTCTTCCTTTGTTCTTGGTGCTTAGTTGGATGAATGAAGCCTTGAAATAGTGATAAACTTGACCTTGAAATATGGATGACAACAGAATTTTGGCAGGAATGGCAATGATAAAAGCTTTTTCTAGCAAACTTTCTAGCCCATTCCCAGTTAAGCAGATTCAGTTGAAGAAGAAAGGGAACATAATGAGATGGAAAACTAATAAGAAGTGGGCACACTTTTAAGCATCAGCGCTTGGAGGTCATGATCTGATATGTAAAGAAAACAGAGAGAGGCCAGCAACAACCTGCAAGTAGGACAGGCAGCGGGATCAGGCTAATATCTGGCACTATTGGCTCATTGGGCTGCATTTGTGCTCGTCTACAGACCTTTCTCTTTTCTCTATCACCATTCTAATCTACACTCTCAATCATTCACCCATTCTATGTAATGTGATTGTTCATTTCTCTAATAACAAGTATTCTTACATGTTAGCTCCTTTCCAGAAACTGTGTTATTGGTAAGTACTTATTGCTACTTTGCTTTGAATCTGCAAGCCAAAGGAAAACACACTCATAATATATCATATATATTTGTACATCTCCACTTGATTGGTGGGGTACTATACTCTGACTGAAGACCCCAGAGACATGCTGAGATCCAGAGATGCATGCCAAAACTCAGAGATGCACACTATAGAAGATAGATCCAGACCTTCCAGCTACAGATGAACTCTTTTGCCAAAGTCACATAGCTAAAGTTACATGTTAGTGAGGAAAACATTATGTCTATTTAGATCAATCAGATGTCATTACCCTCAAACTGTACAACCTGTGTTTAACTGTTTCAATGATCCCCTGCCTTCCGAACCCTACCCTTAATTGCCATTACCCTTGGCTTAGTTCTGCTACACCCTATGGCTTACATAATGTTTTCTTTTGACTCCCTCAGACAAAATTTTCACTAAAAGAGGATAAGATGTTGGGCCGTGAAGAATGGTTTAGATATAGCCTGGTTGAACGAGTTTTTGAACCCCAGAGAGCCCCTGGGACGGAAGGTATTCAGCTCTGTTCCTGGGCCCCCCCAGTAAAGCTCTGGGTTTGAGGTAGCTGGTATCCAACAGGACTTTGCCTGTCAGGAAGGGCAATTATCTCCCCATGCTCCCAGACTCCAAACTACTCCATGAGGAAAAACTCTTGGGGGTGGGTGGGTGGGGGAATGAGTCTGGCAGGCGGAGGGCATCAAGCCACTAGGGCCTTCAGTGGGCTTCCGCTGCACTTCCCATACTGCGGCTGCAGATGGTCCCACATTCACACAGTCGCCTCAGGCTGGCTGCTGCAGTTCAAGGTTCCAAAGGCTGGGAACCTGGCGGCAGGTGCAGGAAGGCCCATATGTGGAGTCTTGTTTTTCAAAGCTTTTATTGTTCATGGCGTTGTGAATGGGTGTAGGTGGTGTGCAAAGTCAGGGGGCCTGTCTTTTTATAGGGAGGGGGAAAAAGAGGAGGGAATAGCTTAATTAGCTATACCTCCCCCCTGCCTTTAGATAACTCATTAATATTTAAATCTCTGGAGGTGGAGACCTCTACCTTTGTCCTCTGTGATTTATGGTGCAGGTTAAGTGGAGTTACCTCATCCAAGGCCTGACATCAGACCCCAATTCAATACTTTCTATGAGAATCTCATAAGAGATGATAAGCAGAACATTGTGGAACTGCAGAGTTTGGACAATGAAAACAGTGAATTCACAGTAACACTCAAAGAGCTTAAGAAGGAGTCAGGGTTCTTTTGATAAATGCCTGTCAGGGAGTCCACCTGTTGTGGAAAGGTCATTTTTGCCTTTCTTTGTTTCTAGATTAGAAAATGTGTTGCTCTGATTTTGTCTCTAAAGTCTGTTAGCCATCACCAGTGTTTTGTCCTTGGGGCTCAGTTTTGCTAAATGTAAAAGCAACTCTTACCCTTACCAGTATTTGTTTGCAATCTGAGAAGGTTGAAGACAGAAAAGTGTTTCACAACATGTGATGGATTTCAGGTAGCCATAGATCTGTGGATCTGTGTCAAGGTTTTACAGAGCTGATAGTTTTGGAAATTGTAGATAAAATGTCCTTCCCTTTGTTCTCCTTCTCCTTATCTACCTTGAACTTATTTGCTTTCTACTTTTATAATTTTTCCATTACGTTAGACAATCTGGAGGACAGGAGGAGATTCTGCTTTTTTCTGGAATATCATGGTTCATTACTGATATTGAGAGATTAAGAAGTTGTTTGTTCTTTCCTGAGTTGTTTCTTCTTTGTTTGTGGTCTTAGGATTTTAGTTACCATGCCTGTATTAGGCTTTTTCCTAATCCTTAATGGTTAGCTGGGATGGATTTGGTAAATGATGACTAGAAGGAAGACTCTCAGGCTCACAGAAGTTTACACAGAAGTGGTTTCTAGCAACCTGTGCAGTTGGCTCTTAATGGAGCACACTCAGCTGAAGAAGATGGTGCACATGTTATTGAGGAGAGTAAGAAATTGGAGTGAGATGTAGCCTTTCTGAAACAGCACTTGGAGAATTGAGTTTGATTTATAAGCATGAACTAGAGGAGACCAGCCAATTTCATAATGACCAATATCTGTTCACAACAGTCAACTGGTTCAGGTGAATGTCTGGCTGAATTTCCCCATGGATTGTCTGTTTACTTATTCATCCACTTCATTTACTCCCCCCTTTTCTAATCCACCCTCCCAATCACCTTTTCTCTTCATGTAATGTGATTTTCGATTTCTATCTATACACAAATATTCTATAGATTTTGCTTTCTGAGAAAAACTGAGTTACTGGCAAGTATACCCTGCTGCCCTGATTGAAGATGAAGTAGAAAGAGAGAGAGTTTCATAACATGTCCCAATTTTACATGTTCTCCTGATATACCTATCAAGTGATATGCACAAAATTTTGAGTAACTTGTGGTTCATGACACAGGTCATAAGATATCACAGGTGTGAAGCAGTTTGTAAGAAGATCCTAGTGCAAATGACAAATGAAAGCTTTTCATTGTCCTGAGTTTGGATGGCTTATGGCTTTCAGCCCAATGTGTATTTTTCCCTTTTTCCATTTCTTGAATCATACGTAGAGAAGATTAGGTAATGTTTTATTAATCTTTTTTGTTTGTTTGTGTGTCTCTGGAGATTTCTTTCTTTTTGGAGCTTACAATTCAAAGCTACATATATCACCAGGGATGTGTAAAGGACTTCTTATGGGGCTGGGGAGAAGGTACAAAACTTAAAGATTCATGGGTACAGTTTTATAATGACTTCAATACTGTCTGTCTTAACAGAGCATGTTGCATACTACACAACATTTGTAGTTTTCAATTGATGCATAGTAGATTTCTGAAACTTTTATGAAAGACTTGTTATGCAGATTGTAAACACTTCTGCCCATCTTACATAAAGTCTCTGGGCTATGTGGTCCATCATTCTTGTGTTTACTGGCTATAAGTGTTGGTTATTTTTCTTTCTTGTTAGTCTTTACATTCGAACAGGTATTTTAGTTCTCGAGAAGCTCCCTTGAAAACCTTTGTCTAGATGAACACTTCACTCTTGGGAACTTCTGTATGTAGATGCCACTGTATTATAGCCTGTGCACTAATGTGCAGAACCCTGCATTACATACATTTTCTAGTGAACAATATCACAGAAGACTGGAGAAAATACTGCAGCATGTGCTGAAACTGCCGTAGATAGAAGTCCAGACAAAGAAATTCTCAGAAAAACTGTAGCATCACCTTGCAGAACTCCAAAAGAAGTTGTACAAAGACTGGGGCAAGTGGGTGTGGTTTTCTCGGTCACTTGTACATCAAAAATTTGCCTTTTATGGTATGTTACTATTAAGCAAGTAAGACATACTACCAAGAGAGCAATACCTTACAGTATTGTTCTTGTCTAGTCAACAAGAACTTGTGACTCAGAAATCATATGATTTATAATCTGTGTGTCTGAGACAATGTGACTCATGGCTATGATATTCTGTACGTGTCCTGCTTGCACTCACATAGATGTGACATCTTCTGCCCTTCAGGTGATGGTATCTCAAAGTGCATACGCCCATGTATGTCTGAAATTACATATTTATTTAGGAACATCCTCCATGAAGATAAGATATTACTGCTTTAATAGTGGTCTCTTCAATGTTTATTTATTTCTGTGAAAAGAATTCCTTGAATAGAATAGTTATAGAGCTTAAACCCAAGCATATATCTCTTATTTAGACATGACCAGGTGCAGTGTTCTGTAATAGACTCCCATTGATAACCAGGATGGAGTTTCCTTGTTCTAGTACCAAGGAAATTTAGGTTTCTTTTGTCATGCCAGCATAGAAGCTAGACCACTATTCTCAGCCAAAGTACTTGAAAAATGCCTTTCAGCAAGAGAAACTTTATCATACAAGTAGCCTCATGACCAAAAAGAGAGACTTATTCTCATGACCTTATTTATGTACAAATGATGCAAAACTATATTATTCCTATCTGTAAAATGATGTGGTCCTTCCATAATTTATCAAAAACATGTATGTTCCTCATTTACTGTTATTTATGGTAGATTATTTTTACAAAGTAATGCCCTGGGTTCCAAAAAATAATTCCCATTCTTTTTAGTGCAAAAGTGAAAATAAAGGACCTAGATCAAATTCTGAAATACTTTTAGAACATAGAAAATTTGTAGGCCCATGTTGTGACTCTTAATTTTATTTAAAAATTTTATTCAATGTTGACTTACTAGTATAGTTAAATTGATGTATGCCAACATAACAGCTGGCATGACAGGTGCCCACCAAGCCTATCTTTTAACTGCATTCTTCTCCCAGGTCTGAGAAATATCAGTAGAAGCAGGAATTGGTCACAGCCCAGGAGGAAAGCCTGTGCAGAAGGAGCTGCTATATTTGAAGCCATTTGCCCAACCCCAGCAAATACAGAATTTCTTGTATTTCATCCTTATACTCTGATTCACTAATGAGATATAGCACTGATTTAATTTTGCCAGTGAGACAGCCAGCCTGATTGTGTGTTTGATTTACTTTGTTTCTCTGACTACCCACTTTAAGAGGTTTGAGATGACTGCCTTGCTATTAATTAATGTCTAAGGCCAGGCCCAGACAGGACAGTAGTGGAAAATCTGCAGTGAGAAAATGCTGATTATCAATATTTTTGTTTGTATTTTTGATTTTGATTGATTGTACAATGCTTGGTTGTATACTAATGTACACATTTTTCTGTTTCTCTGAGGAATAACCTTCCTGTCATCATAAATGACTCCATGAAGGTCAGAGAAAACATGAGTTTAGGAAGGTAAGGTGTAGATAATGCCTTAGCAAAATATTACATACTGAAATGTTCAGGACAGCCCTTAAGGCAGTGGGAAACAACTCTAAAACCATGAGTTTAAAATATATAGTTTCTTAATAATGAAAAACATAAGAATGCAATAAAAATTGTATAAGGGGTTTAATGTATCTAAAGGAACAAAAGCAGCTATACTATGAGGCAGCTTGTCAGAAAGACACTAAGGAAGAAAACAAAATTAGGGACAGATGTTCACAATACAAGATTTCACCCAACTATGTTTTGTGATTGTTGCTGTGTACGTTGTTGTTGTTGTTGTTGTTGTTGTAGTTTTTGTTGTTGTTGTTCATGCTTACAAAATGTTGTCAGATTCCAGAGTTCAGTGTCTAACTGGGAGAGAGCTAGCTTTAGTACAGGTGTGGTCAAAATGTTAATTTCAGAATAAGGACCAATACAGAGAGGATATGTTTATAAAGATAGAGCTTTAAATTCTTTTGCAATGTATAAAAAAAGAAAGAGAGAGAGAGAGAGAGAGAGAAAAGAAAAGAAAAAATATACTTGCTGTCCTTTTCCTAAGAGTGAAATGATGACTAGGGTCATGAGATGATCATGACAAAACCTGGAATAAATATCAGAATTGTTTTGTTTGTTTGTTTATTTTGGGTTTTTATTCAGGGAGAGATGGGATGTGTAGAGATTGTTAGAGAGCAAATATTGGTCTTTAAGATTGTTTTTAACAGAACTTCTGATTCTCATGAGAGGTGGAATGCCTGAGTAACTATTTATGAGAGGGAGTAGTTTGCATGTATTCTTCTGTAGAGAAAGGTGATGGTATGCCCACTTGGGGAGTAGGTTTCAGTTTCTTATTCTTTTTGGAAGATTAAGAAAGTCTGAGCCCCTTTTTTGAAAAAGAGGTTTGTTTGCCACTCTCATGTTCTGAATGGAAAGCTTGAGTGTCCCTCATGTAAAAAAAAAAAAAAGGAGGCCAATTTTCATGTGGTTATGGTAAACTTGGACTATCTGTGAATGTCTTGGGGATGTGGGGGATTTCTGTGTCCCTCCTCATGAGATGCCTCTTTTGGCAGAATCAAAAGTGGTAAGTTTTCTGTTGGTCTCAATTTTAAGTTTTGCACCCCTTTTCCCCCAGTTTGGAAGAATGATAGAGTTTCCTGCCCACATCTTCTGATAGCTCAGAGTTTAGGCCTGCTTGGTCTAAAGAAGAATGTCTTGATCTTGTTTTTCTGAATTTATAATATCTGGAGGAATCTTCTGGAGAGTGAGAACTTCTGAGACTATTTTAGGAAAGAAAATAAATTTGAAACTCAATTTTGATGGTTTTAAGGGTGAGATTCTCCTTTGAGTAAGTTGAAGTGTTACTTGACTAATTTTTAGCATAAGTGGAAGATGTAAGGCAACTTTCAGCAGAGGGACAAACTTTAAGAATTCACGTTGTGAAAGGGAAGATCTGGTAACCCCTTCAGGAATTGGGACAAATTTCAATATCCTTTGGGTAAAATTGAAAGTCTATGGATTTTGTTAGAAAAATAGAGAAGTCTCAGGTATTCTTTATGAGACAGTTTAGAGATTAGGTCATCATATGCACAAAGAGTCATTCCCTGAAATGCTGTTGAAAAGGAAGGTCCCACAGTTTTTTGGATAGATGGCAAAGGGTATAGTGGTCCTTGGGATGGTTGAGAAAGTTCTAGAGCTTCCTAAGGAGATGATGTTGGTGTTTCTAGGATCCCTTGTTCAGATACTAAAAAGCCCAGGGCACCTTCATTAGCTTTCAAAAGTCCCAGAGCCCTTGGCACAGATGGCAAAGATTCTACAGTCCCAGACACAGATTCTGAAATTTTAAAAGTGGATTGGATAGGTGGCAGAGGTTTTTCTGCCCCTGTAATAAGTGATGAAGGAGGTGGAAATCTGAGAGAATCTGATGTCAAAGGTTCTATAATTTCTTAAATGATGTAGTATTTCTGCAGTGCTTTACATAAATGACCATGTCTCTATTGTGGCCTGGACAGATTCAAAATGTACAAGACCTTCTGGACCAGATAGTGAATATCCAAATGCCTTCTTTCCTAAACAGGGTTCTGGGCCTCTGCTGATAACTAGGAATGTTTTGGAGGCACTTGAGCAGTGAGTAAAACATGTAATTTGCTCTGGGAAAATTGGGAATGTCTGTGAGATCCCAGTCAAAAAAAACTTTAGTCTCAGATAATCTTGGATATATTCCAAAGTTTCTGTAGTGTATCTAAGGAAAATTCATAGCCCTTTGTGTAGATATGAATGTTTTTAGAACACCCTAGGCAGACAGGGACAATAAGGCAGGTTGTGAAACTTCCAAATCTAATTGGACAAATGAAGAAGACCCTAGACTCACTGTGGTAGATTCTTAAATTATGAAATCTCCTGGTTAAGCAAACTCCCTCTTGGGAGATGGTAAAGGCTCTACAAAGCCTTGTGCAGTTGCAGAAATTGTCAGCGATCCTTAGTCAGATTTCAAAGTTCTTGCCATCTTTTGAGCAGGGTGGGTATATTCCTGATACACTGGAGTAGATGGTGAGTCTGTTACTGTGCAGTGAGTAGAAGTGACCTGTGTTCCTGTCCCTTTTGTATGTCAATAAATACTTGGAAGCCTTTGAGAAACTGCAGAATGTTGGGCCGACCTTTGTTTAGTTGTGGGTTGGCATAAAATGATTGATAACCAATGATGATCAATAATTGATGTTGATGATGATGATAGTGATGGTGATGGTGAAGATGATGGTGATGATGGTGATGATAGTGGTGATGATGATGGTGGTGATGATGATGATGGTGATGATAGTGATGATAATGATGATAGTGATGATGATGGTGAAAACAATCATCCATCATGATTAAGTAGGCTTTATCCCATGAATGCAGGGTTTGTTCAATATTTGGAAATCCATCAATGTAATCCACCACAGAAATAAACTCAAAGAAATAAACCACATGATCATCTCACTAGATGCTGAGAAAGCATTTGACAAAATTAAACGTTTCTTCATGTTAAAAGTCTTGGAAAGATCAGGAATTCAAGGCACATTCATAAACATAGTAAAAGCAATGTACAGCAAGTCAGTAGCCAACATCAATCTAAATGGAGAGAAACTGGAAGCAATCCCACATAAGATCAGAAACTAGACAAGGCTGCCTACTCTCACCCTACCTATGCAATATAGTACTGAAAGTCCTAGCCAGAGCTCTTAGACAACAAAAGTAAGTCAAAAGGATATAAATAGAAAAAGAAGAAGTCAAAATTTCACTATTTGCAGATGATATGATAGTATACTTAAGTGGCCCTAAAACTTCCACCAGAGAACTCCTAACCCTGATAATCAACTTCAGTAAAGTGGCTGGATATAAAATCAACTCAAACAAATCAGTAGCCTTTCAGTATTCAAAGGACAATCAGGCTGAGAAAGAAATTAGGGAAACAACACCCTTCACAATAGTCACAAATAATATAAAATATATTGGAGTTAATCTAACCAAGCAAGTGAAAGATCTGTATGACAAGAGCTTCAAGTTTCTGAAGAAAGAAATCGAAGAAGATCTCAGAAGATGGAAAGTTCTCCCATGCTCCTGGACTGGGAGGATTAACTTAGTAAAAATGGCCATCTTGCCAAAAGCAATCTACAGATTCAATGCAATTGCCATCAAAATTCCAAATCAATTCTTCATAGAGGTAG
>JADRCG010002256.1:0-13870 GCA_019844195.1 Rhabdomys dilectus
AGGCTTCCACCCCTAGACCAAGCAGAGAGGGGCCACCCAGAACCCCCTCTGTCTGGCGATCTGAATTCTTGCTGAGGCTGCGAGGCTAAGCACTGCAAGGGAATATAAATAAAAGTTAAAAATATGTTTCTGGGTTCCCTGAGGGACAAGCCTGACTGTATAGGGGTTGATTTCAAAAGTATCCCCTCTCCAGGAAAAAGACATCGGGACGGGTATGGCCCTTATGCCTCACTGGACAACGACAGGAGGACTGGAGCCATTACAATGTCCCCTTTAATTACTGGAGGTCAGGCCTCTATCCCCGCCTTGGCAAGATTAGAATCGCCACAGCCCTTCTATACTTGGAGAAGGGAGGAGATGTCAGGGACAGCCCTGCTTATACACTGAAAACCTAAAATCAGTCATAAGCCTAAAATCAGCAATAGGCCTGACATATATGCCTGCTAACACAAAGACTTGGGTCTCTATGGAAAAACACTGAAACAGAGGGCTATAAACTATTGTAAACAGGCAGCTTTTGTTGAAAACTACTAGCCTGAGTAGTCATAAACCTTGTAAATAGGCAGCCTTTGGCAGATAGTACTAAATTAGATTATGACAAGGGAATCATAGGAAGAGTCATAGTGACCTGACCCCTGAACCTTCACCCAGATGATACCCTGTTCTGAAAGATATCTGTACTCCCCCTGAACATCTATGTTCCTGTGTCATCCCCTTCCCCACATTCTGCATTTTTGTGTTTATAACCCCTGTGTTAAAAAGTAAAAATTATGATTTGATAAAAACAAACAAACAAACAAAAAAAAATTAACACACAGTGTACCCCTGGTTCTGCTGACTTAGTTCCTGACAATCTATTTTCTTGTTCTCAGAAATACTTTGAATTATAAAACGTTATTGTGGTTTGTGTTAGTATGCTGGGTGAAATAATTTTTTATTGATCTTATTTTGAACTTCAAAATTTGTAGTGAGTTGAGGTGTCTTTCTACATGGTTGTAGGTCATATTTGCTTTCATATTGTGAAGTGTTGGTTGGTCTGATGAACATTTTGAAAAACTGGATTCCTTTTTGAGAATTTCATATATGAACACTAACTTTCCCCTTTCTCTCCTTCCTCCCACACTTCCCAACCCCCCCCATATTTTTGAATGTATTTTATTGTTTGATTATCATTTATATGTGTATGTATATATGTATACATGTATGTGTTTATACAAATATTGATAAATAAAGTGTTTTAAATTAAAAAAAAAAAGAATCATGCTGGTCTAGTAAAGTGGGGGAAGTAGGTTCTCCTCGATCTCACTAGGCTAGATTTTCCAGTTCTGGCCATGATTTTCTTCTTGTTAGCTGTTGGCAACAACAGCCAAAGTATAAATGCCACCATGGAACCTTTAGGGATACCTTGCCATGCTGTGCAGTTGTGGTTCATAGGCACCATAGCTGGGTAGACTATTGATGGATTCCTTTCTTTGGTACCTTGCATTATGAAAGCTAGAGCTCTGGGAGGAGGCTTTCAGGTCAGATCTTCTGAGTCCTTTGTGAAATGCATGATGTCTTCAGCAATAGGGACTTAACTTCAACTTCTGAAAAGCAACCGAGTGCAAAAGCAATAGATAATATCGTGTGGGGCATCTCTTGGGCTACCCAGAATGCAATAGGAAAATTCCTTATTTTGTGTCCATGTGTGAACATATGTGAAGGTCAGAGGACAACACATTACAAATGAGATCTCGTCTTTCTACCCCATGGTCCTGGCAATCAAACTCAGGTCATTGGGCTTCATGCCAGGCATCTACAACAACTGAACGAACTGCCTCATTGGCATTCTATATACATTTTAGAATCTATACATTTTCCTTTCAAATATTCAGCTAAGAATTTAACTAGAAATGCATTTAATTTGTACATTCACTTGGTAAGAACTGCTTTCTTTTTCTCATTTCAGGTTCAATTTCTTATAGTACTTAGGTAGTTTTCAGATTGCTTAGCCTAGTATGACAAATTAATGGCATGAAAGTAGGCTTATACAGTAAGTAGAAGGGAATTCAACTGAAGTAAAAGACATAGGAAAGGATGTTAATTCAAGTGATATAAAGGGAAAGGGAGATATATATATATTCATAGATATTAATCTCCACAGAGGGGAGAATTTAGGTATGCAGAGATGAATAAATCATTTTAGGTTGTGACCTCATTATAAAAATTAATCATGTAAGAACAAGGCAGGGGATAGTGAAGGAGCACTGTCTCAACGGATAACAATAATTGTTTAGATTGCTTTAATTGCTTTGAATTGTTTTAATTATCAAAATGTGTGTGGTTATAAGTTAGGTGGTTATGATATTAAAATCCTCTGGGAGAGAAGTCAAAACAGAGCAGGCCTGAAGAAAAGGAGGCTGCTAACTTGAATCAATCTATACATTTGATGATTTCAGGCTACTGGACCAAGGACATGCTATTTTGGGAGAGAGGCTCTATATTTGTGTTAATAAAAAAGAAGAAAAGTCTATAGACCCCTTCCAAAGTGATATGGATCAGACATGATAGGGGAAGATCCCTGAAGATCTTGGCTAAAGACAGGAAAGAAAAATTCAAGAAGATCAAACAGGACAGATTTGCCGATTCCTTCACATGGGAACAGCCCTGTAACTGGCTTAGACATAAAACTGTCTCTAGCCAAAACATCAACTAAAATTAGACAATAAATCTTGTTGGCCATGGAATCCTTCACATGGCATAAAGATTCATCATAACTGGTTATAGATCAAATTAACACATAAAAAGGATGCTTGTCTTTTACCTGCTCAAACACGGAGCAAAAATTCATCTTTAACTGATCTGTGCATTTTGCACAATCCATACAAATATCTTACAGTACTAAAATTTTGGTTGGAAGATTCATATATTGCAGAATGTATAGCTCTGACAAGATTCATCTGCATGGACGCTGAAATGATCTGCTGTTCCAGCTCCCTGCCTCCTTATGCTGTTTCCACACTATTGCTTCCAGAACAGCTTTAAGACTAGCTGCTGATTCCAGAATGACTAAGTTCATCCAGCCTTTCAGATGGATCCAGTCAGCACTTCAGACAAGCCCTGAGCCTTCCAAGCATACAAAGACTGGATAACAGATGCTAAAGCTAGCTTTCTTAAGTCTAACCATCTTGTTTTCCAATTTTCCTACCCCACCAACCCCTTAAAAATATTCGTCAACCCAATTCAACAGGAAGAAGATGTGGAGAGTTGCCATCCCAATCCCTTGGTTATGGTTATTTTATAAATTATAAATAGGCTGTCATTTTAAGAGATAATTCAGAAATGGTCATAATTTTGAACAAGGAGGACACTAAAGAGAGCTTATACTTAGGGATTTCTGTCTTTCCTTTCCTCTCCTCTCTGTTCTTTCCTTCTGAGGTAAAGGAAGAGGGTTGAAGGGGAAAGGGGGATAGAGTGATAGAATAAAAAATTAGATATATGGAATGGATTACTAAAATTATTCTTTTTTTTTTTTTTTTTTTTGGTTTTTCGAGACAGGGTTTCTCTGTGTAGCCCCGACTGTCCTGGAATTCACTTGGTAGACCAGGCTGGCCTCGAACTCAGAAATCTGCCTGCCTCTGCCTCCCAAGCGCTGGGATTAAAGGCATGCGCCACCACCGCCCGGCTCTAAAATAATTCTTAAACAAAGCATTGTATAGCCATAATCTTACATTGGTAGAAATCTTGTATTTGATCCAAACTTGAAGTTATTAATTCCTTACATTGGTACAGAATTTATATATTGATACAGGTTTAAGGTTTTCATTGGTATAAATCTTTGTATATTGATACAAAAATTGAAATTAATATTAATTATGCTCAGACAGGCATTGTGCCTATGCAACTCATTTAAGAATATAAGGCTTTGACCCAGTCCTTCTAATAGCTGCTATTACAAACTGTTTAGGATGATTAAGTGTTGGACCGAGTCTGGTTTGGCTTGTGGCTTGCGCTGCTGCTCAGGTTCATGGGGCAAGAGACGAGAAGAATGGAGACAAGGCAGAGGTTCTGGAGTCAAGTCTCAAGTCTCCTTTATTGTCTCTTTACTGTTGGCACATATTGACTCCTCTTGTCTCCTACTGACGCATATTCACTCTTCTTAACTGTATTGACTCATTTTCCTCTTCACTCTATTGACTGTATATATCTCTTAACTCTATTGATTCTCAGTCTCTACTGATGGTATATATATATTCTTACAAGGAAATCCTGGTTATTTATAAGCACACGCAGGAGAACACAGGTGAAAACATTTTACCACGTGCACTATGCAGCTGGGGTCACTAAACAGCAAAACAAGCTATGTGGGATAAACAAGATATTTGTTAGAGTGTGCTCAACTGTTGTAGGCTGCTGAAAAACCAAGTCTCTATCAGGGTAAATGGTTCCAGATGGCTGCAAAGATGATAACTGCTTTCTAGCTGCTTTCTGCTTAAAGTCGGCTTCCTACAGGTCCCCCTTTAAAAATTTTTTTCAAAAGGGAAGGCTGGGAAAACTTACAGAAACCGTGCCTGTCCTAGGTTGGAACAAAGGACCCCAGCCTCCCTTAAGATGGTGAGGCCTCCCTTTTTAGGGGCAAGGGTCTCTATATGTTCTCTTACCCGTCATTGGCTATCCGGCTTAGCGCGTAAGTTAGGGGTTAATCCTCGTCAGTCTTGATGACAGAGGTTTCAGAGTCCCCTAAACTTCCAGCCTGTAATAATGGACCTGTATGGGTTTCATTTTGAAGCTTGTCTATCTGTTGTCATACAAAAGCCATCAGTCTGTTGAACAGCATGAACCCGAGAGACAAGAGACTTAATAATGTCAAAATAGTTGGTATAAAAGCAACATTCTTTAAGGCAACACACAACTTCCCCTGTTGGAGAAGTAAAAGGTCTAAGCTTTGTACCCACAAATTTTCAATAGAAGAAATTATACCAATGAAATCCTTGAATTTGCATCAACTTAGTAACAATTATACAGATTTCTATCAATGGATTATGACTGTGTAATCAATTTTAGCTGTTTCTTCCTGTTCCAATAAAACCACTTCTCCCCAGAAACACAGCCTAATGTTAACCACCTCAGTCCCCAAGTTCAGGGAATTGGGGCGCCAACTCTTCATTAACTTCTTCAAGCTGAATATGGGCATTGAGATATTAGAAGAGGGATGAGGGGAAGGGTAAGTTGATAAGCCTCTGATGTCTGTCTTAACTGCATCCAGCTGGAAGTCCAGGGCATCAGTGAACATACAGGTGATAAGATTCATTCACCAAGGCTGTGTATTCTGTAATATACAAATCTCAAAACAAATTTTAGTATCAAGATAATTATTTTGATTCTCTGGAATCTAGTGTTCTGGAGGCCTACCTCTGTCATATCTGATCCATATAATTCTGGAAGATATAACTACTACCTTAATGACCTCATCAGAAAACTCATAGAAAAACCTTTTTCCCAAAATCAGCCTTTCCTTAAGCCAGTAACCAGAAAAACCTTTAAACTGAGTTTTTATCCAGAGGAAAAAACTACACAACTCAGAATCACACACATTTTAAAAGTTAAATCAACTAACATTATCATTCTGCTCAGTTCTCTGTCTAGAGCAACCTTCTATTTATCTATTTATCTGTTTGGCTCTCTTGATTCAGAGCAGCCTGTAATTTACTCCTTTCATCTTTAAAGCCTTTTTCATCTGTTTTTACTCACTTATTTCTTGCCCCATTTTTGTTACTATAACCTTTATCTATTTATCTGTTTGACTCTCTTGACTCAGAGCATCCTGCAATTTACTCCTTGAATCTTTAAAACCTTTTTTCATCTATTTATCTATTTCTATTCACTAATTTCTTGCCCCATTTTCGTTACTATGACCTACTGGTCTCCTGTAATCACTTTTATTTCACTTCTGAATTCAGCCAGCTCCGTCAGTTGACTGGTTCTCCAGCGCAGGAGTGAGGATGGCCGCTTCTAATTACTGCGGTGTCCTTCACTGTATCCTGCTTACTGGAGCTCAAACATTCTCCAGCGCAGGAGCGAGGATGACCGCTTCCAATTATTTAAAATAATTTCATTATTAATAGAATTTTGACTAAGAGACATGTCTGCTCCTGACAGTACCCTCACCCTTCAAAATTCAAAGAAGATATTGAGCATCATAACCTCCATAGAGTTGCTCAGGTTGTGGCAAGGTAGCCACTGGGCAAGAATTGCCCTAATTCATCTACAGACAAAAAGTACTGTCCAGGAAAGGACGCGTGATATGGGATAGTCGAATGCTTAGCTCTGCCAAGACAGAGTAAATTAGTCCTTCATAATTCCTGCTTTACTTAAGGCCTGTCAGATGGTTCTGGGCCAGAAGGTTGAAGACAGAAACATTTCTGGGTTAAAAATTTTGAGATGCGTAGGTGGCACCATCCTTTAATTGAGGGTAGTGCCAATCTACTGGAGGTGGTCTCTATAGGTTGTATCTCCCCTTTGTTTGATATTTCAGGTAAAGTCATCACTATTGGGTCCTGGGAGCCTCCTGCTTCCCTAGTATCTGGGACTTTCTAGTGGCTACCTCCAGCTCTCTGTGCTCCACTGCTACATGTTTCTATTCCATTTCCTGACACTCTGTACTTCTCTCCTGTCTCTTCCAATGCTTGATCCTGCCCCTCTCCCTGTTCCTTTCCTCCTCTCTCCCTTCCAGGTACCTCCCTCCCTCTACCTCCTATGATTGTTTTGTTCCGTTTTATGTAGGATTGAAGCATCTACACTTTGGTCTTCCTTCTTCTTAAGCTCCATGTGGTTTGTGGGTTTTATCATGGGTATTCTGAGCTTTTAGGCTAATATCCACTTATCAGTGAGTATATACCATGTGTGTTCTTTTGTGTCTGGGTTACCTCACTCAGGATGATGTTTTCTAGTTCCATCAATTTGCCTAAGAATTTCATGAACTCATTGTTTTTAATAGCCGAGTAGTAATCCATTTGTGTAAATGTACCATATGTATCCATTCTTCTGTTGAGGAATATCTGGGTTATTTTTAGCTTCTGGCTATTATAAATAAGACTGCTATGAACATAGTGGAGCATATGTCCTTGTTATATGTTGCAGGACTTTTGGGTATATGCCCAGGAGTGGTATAATTGGGTCTTCAGATAGAACTATTTGTAATTTTTTGAGGAACAGCCAGATTGATTTACCAGCTTTCAGTCCCACCAGCAATGGAGGAGTGTTCCTATTTCTTCACATCCTTGCCAGTATCTGTTGTCACCTGCATTTCTGATCTTAGCCATTCTGATTGGTGGAATCTCAGGGTCATTTTGATTTGCATTTCTCTGATAACTAAGGATGTTGAACATTTCTTTAAGTACTTCTCAGCTATTCATGATTTCTTGGTTCAGAATTCTTTGTTTAGCTCTGTACTTCATTTTTAATAGGGTTATTTGGTTCTCTGGAGTCTAACTTCTTGAGTTCTTTGTATATTTTGAATATCAGCCCTCTATAAGATGTAAGGTTGGTAAAGATATTTCCCCAATCTATGAGTTGTTTTGTAACATTGAGAGTGTCCTTTGCCTTACAAAAGCTTCAATTTTGTGAGGTCCCATTTGTCAATTGTTGATCTTGGAGCTTGAGCCATTGGTGTTGTTCAGGAAATTTTCTGCTGTGCCAATGTGTTTGAGGTTCTTTCTTACTTTCTCTTCTATTAGATTCATCATTATCTGGTTTTATGTGGAGTTGATCCACTTGGACTTGAGCTTTGTATAAGGAGATAAGAATGGATCAATTTGCATTCTATATGATAACCACCAGTTGAACCAGCATCATTTGTTGAAACTTTTTTCCACTGGATGGTTGTGGCTTCTTTGTCAAAGATCAAGTGACCTGTCCCGCGCTACCTCCCGCCAGCAGGAAAGATGCGGTACACACAGGATCCTTCTGCAGATGAAGCTTTAATGCATCTTGAGAGCAAGATCACAAGCTTCTTCAGGCAATGAGAAGTGGAGGACCCCAAGGACAGAAAACCCATCCCTTATATAGAGCCTAACGCTCGCTTAGGACGTGGCAGCTCCTGATAGGCTCCCGCCGTCTCAGACCATTTAACGTATGGCCTGGGCACACTCGCGCCAGGAAGGGGTGCCGCGTAGGCACATGCGCACATTCTTGTTTACTCTACCTAGGACATGTAATGTAATGTAATGTAATGTAATGTAATGTAATGGTGGAGCCGCTCCCCACAGTGACCATAGGTGTGTGGGTTTATTTCTGGGTCTTCAATTCTATTCCATTGATCTACCTGCCTGTCTCTGTACCAATACCATGTAATTTATCACTATTGCTCTTAGCACAGCTTGATGGTGATTCCTCCAGAAGTTCTTTTATTGTTGAGAATGGTTTTTACTATCCTAGATTTTTTTGTTATTCCAAATGAATTTGAGAATTGTCCTATCTCATTGAAGAATTGAATTGGAATTTTGATAGTGATTTGCATTGAATCAGTAGATTGCTTTTGGTAAGATGGCCATTTTTACTGTTAATCCTGCTGATCCATCAACATGGGAAATCTTTTCATCTTCAGAGGTCTTCTTCAATCTCTTTTTCCAGAGACTTGAAGTTTTTGCCATATAGATCTTTCACTTGCTTGGTTAAGAGTCACACCAAGATATTTTATATTATTTGTGACTATTGTGAAGGGTGTCATTTCCCTAATTACTTTCTCAGTCTGTTTATCCTCTGAATAGAGGAAGGCAACTGATTTAATTTTATATACAGTCACTTTGCTGATGCTGTTTATCAGCTGTAGTTCCCTGGTGGAATTTTGGTGGTTGCTTATGTATACTATCATATCACCTGCAAATAGTGATATCTTGACTTCTTCCTTTCCAATTTGTATCCCTTTGATCTCCTTTTGTTGTCTAATTGCTCTGGCTAGAACTTCAGAGTAATATAATGGATAGGGGGAGAATGGGCAGCCTTATCTTGTCAGATTTTAGTGAGATTGCTTCAAGTTTCTCTCCATTTAGTTTGATGTTGTCTATTGGTTCGCTGTACATTGCTTTTTCGTTTAGGTATGGACCTTGAATTCCTGATCACTCCAATACTTTTCATGAAAGGGTGTTGTATTTTGTCAAAGGCCTTTTCAGCATCTAATGGGATGATTATGCGTTTTTTTCCCCCGAGTTTGTTTATATAGTGGATTACGTTGATAGATTTCTATATACTGAACTATACCTACATCCCTGGGATGAAGCCTTCTTGATCATGGCGAATGATTCATTTGATGTGTTCTTGGATTTGGTTTGAAAAAATTTTATTGAGTATTTTTGCATCAATATTCATAAGAAAAATTGGTCTGAACGTCTGCTTGGTCTCTGTGTGATTTAGGTATCAATGTAACTGTGGCTTCATAGAAAGGATTGGGCAGTGTTCCTTCTGTTTCTATTTTGTGAAATAAATTGAGAAGTATTAGTATTAGGTTTCTTTGAAGGTCTGATAGAATTCTACACAAAAACATTCTAGCCCCAGGCCTTTTTTGGTTGGTAGACTTTTAATGACTGCTTCTATTTTCGTAGGGGTTATGGGACTCTTTAGTTGGTTTATCTGACCCTGATTTAACTTTGGTATTGAAAGACCCCCGAGGGGACCCTATCTAAAGTCTGGACCGGCGCTCACCCATGGACACACGAGAGAGACCTCCTTGATGCATTTGCATAAGGTAGTTTAATAACAAGGGCCCTTGGGTTGAAACCCGTCCCACGCAGGAGACAAGGGATTTCGACCACGAACCCCAGAGGCGGGAGCTATTTATGGGTAGGGGTAGGGAAAGGCGGGAAAGTTTGGCGCGGTTACACGATTGGTTATTTCAAATATCAGCAACTTGCAGAGGTGACAGGATGGCTAGTTAGGACTTGTCTGGGCATGCCTCTTTATTTTTCTTTGTGACCAGGAATGTGTCTTCCTGCTTTGGGCCTACCCCACCCACAGGTGGATTTTCTTCCCTGAGGCTTGAGGAATGTATGGGGCAGTGAAGGCCCGAAATCCTACTTTCAGTTCTGCCTTCCTGGAACTAATGAGCCTGTATATATTTTATAAAATGGTCTTTATAATTTTTCACTCTACAGTATCTGGTATGTCTAGAAAATTCTCCAATAAAAAGGGAGACATAACAACAGAAACAGAGGAAATTAAAAAAAAATTAGATCCTATTACAAAGGCCTATACTCAACAAAACTGGAAAATCTAGATGAAATGGGGGACTTTCTAGACAGATACCAGCACTTTTCTTATTCTCTTACCTTACATTTCATCTGCCATATTAGCACTGGCTGAGAATTCACTATCCAGGATATAAGTGTTGGCAAGACAAGGACATTATGTTGTTAGTTTCTGCAGCACTAACATTTTTCTTCCTTGTGATTTTAACTATTTGTTACAGGTGTCACAAATGCTTGCTGGGAATTTGACTATGCTTTTTGTACATCCAGCTCTGGTTTATATTTCTTGTATCTGTAGGCTTGCAGTTTTCATAAAATATAGCAAGTGGTCTTTGCAAGCGGATAGACAGATCTTGTATGCCTGGCATCCTGTTGGCAAAGTAATTTTTTCCATTTCCATACGGTTAGGTGAGACTTCTAACTTCAAGACTGAATCCATGACTTGGGATAGAAAGTCTGAGCCCATTGTAGATCTTTTTCGGTCAATTACACGTCTAGGGAAGAGCTAATCCAATAACACTACCCACAGTCTTCCAGGAGTTATGGGGCAAAGAGACAAAGAATAAACATGAAAAGTGCAGCCACAGGGCATGATGATTTATGCCAGTAATCCTAGCATGTGGAAGACTAAGGAAACTTTTTAGTCAGATACTTAAATGAACAAGGTCTAACCATGAGGAAAGCCAGACTTTAGCTTTTCAGGGTTTGTTTGGTTTGGTTTTTGGGACAATGTTTTTGGAACTCAATTCTGGAGATTGGGCTGGCCTCAAACTCATGGGGATGTGCCTGCTTCTGCCACCCGAGTGCTAGGACTAAAGACATGTGCCACCACTGCCCAGCCAGCTTTTCAGTTTTGACAGTCCATTCATCATGTGCTTGGCTCCAGATATTTGTTACTTTTATTTTTAATCTTCTAATCCTTACACGCTACCCTACCATTTCTTCTAAGGGTAAAGATGGAAGAAGGGGTCAAACTAATGACTGGAAGACTACTACTGCTCACATGACTGTAGGCTTTAAAATGACACCAGAATAGACACTCAAATTTTGAACCAGTGAAATAACTAGACAGATAAGTGGATAGTAGGAAATAGATTTGCTTAGAAATTGATGACTAATACATTTTGAGGGAGAGAAGACATTCAAGATAATATAGTCCTAATTTACAAAACCAGATAGTCAAGACTGAGGTAGAAAATAAAGGAACAAAACAGAGGGCAGAGTGCAGGGAGAAATACACATTGAGGCCTGGTCAGGCTTCCACAGAGAGCTTCAGAAGTCCATAAATCTATGACAGACTGTATGGGTTGGAGATTCACTATCAGGATCCTGGATCCTACATAGTAGGATTAATTTAAAATATAAAAATCATGGCAACTGTGAGATACTTAGTTTCAAACATGCTGCTTAGTGCTATGGAAATGATTTAAAACAAGAAAGTAAAACCAATAGCATCTACTATCTGAAGAAAAATAATAAATAAGGCAATTTAAAAATAGTGTTAGTTCTTACAAAATTTAGTTTTAAGAGTTTTATCATTTAGCTTCAACCAGTTTACTTATAGATGGAGAAAACAAAACTCTGAAGAGTTTAAAAAAGGTTTAGTAGAATACTCTAAAAAGTTTTATTATTAATATAATTTAAGAAATGATATTAATAGAGACTATTAAAGAAAACACGAATCTCTTTCAAAACCTCAGATTTAGGGTTTTGGCTAATTTATTTGCTATGACTATATCACCACTAGTGAAGGAGAAGAGCAACACAGATATACAAAATATCCTAAGGAAGAGAATAAACAATCTGTGATAGACTTCTGAGATTTAACTAGCTATAAAACATAAAGGCTCATGTGTTTTTATGTTCAACGAAGAAGTCACTAGTTAATAATTGAAAATCTGTCAAACCCATATTACACGCAAATCAGGTCAATCCTGTGTATCTTGCATAAACACATAGTTTTTCTCTTCCCTAACCATTGTGCCTTACTGAAACTATCTAAAAATATATTACAACACCTTCAGTGACCCAACTGTCCACAATAAATACACTTTCCTAAGATGTTCTACCAATGAATCACTCATTGCCTGTACATATGCACTACTTACAGCATAAAGATTACGCACTGACCAAAGTCCGGAACAAAGTCTTCTTACATGGTGGATAATATGCTAGAACGCTGCCGTTGTTGCATCTGACCACTGACTTCTAGGATCAACATCCCTTTGGAGGGTCAGATCAGACGTCTGAATGGATAGGCCATTTAGATCATTTCATTTGATTAATGTTCAAATTTTAGCAACAATGATCTAGCACTGTGTTTTCTTTTAGGAAGGCCATTGCAAACATTCCCTGTAAGGGTGCTATTAGAATAAAGGGGAGTGTGCTCAGGTATCTGTTGCTCACATTCTTTTTGACATAGTCTCCTGCAGACCTATTAAGGAACTGTGCATATGTGTGTATAGCCGCATCTCTATTTTCAATACTCCCACCTACACATCCTAAGTGCAGTGATTAGTTGCGAGAGCTACCTCACCCAGATGGTTAAGTATATGTAACATACATATTAATATGTAAACACACTTACAACAGAACTCGAGACAGTGTCATGTATTTCTAGCAGAAATGGATCCACATCTAAATTAAAGCATTTAAACAAGACCTTCATTTAAAATAAGCATGACAGAAATTTAAATGCATAAAACATGAATATATCAAATGCATTCATTTTATAGACTACAAAGTTACTTAAGATGAAAAGCTGAAAAATATGAGGTAGTGATACCCAATCAGCATTACTTTGATCTTTTATGAAATATACATTCAAAGACTGTAAGTGAAAGTGGAGCTGAATTCTAAGGTATTGTGGAAAAAGAAATCCATAATCACAGGAAAAGATAAAGGTAGAAATATATTCAAGATATATTTACAAAACTAACCAATTTCTATTAGTGACAACAAACAGAAGAGAACACTCCCAATAGCATAAATAAGAGTGGAAGCTGGGTATGGTGGCACATGCTTGGATTTCCAGTATTTGAGAAGTCTGAGGCAGAGGATCATTGTGTGTTTACAGCTAGCCTGGGCTATATAATGAGACCTTGACAAAAAAAAAAAAAAAAAAAAAGGGAGGGGGGGAAAGGCAAGGGGGGGGGCCCTAAGGACTAGAAACATAACTCAGTTGATAAGGTGCTCACCTTATGGAACTCCGAGTTTACCACCTTGCACCACAAAAAGTAGGCACTGTGAAGCCTGGCTATAGTCTTACCACTCAGGTGGTGGAGGCCAGAGGATCAGAAATTCAAGATCACTCTAGGCAGTTAAGAGTTTGACACTAGCCTAGGCTATGTCAGAATCTGTTGCAAAAATAAAACAATAGAAAGCAGCTGTGTTTTCTTTTTTTGGTTGGCCTTAGTCCTCAGTCTTTCCTTTTGTCTCTGATAATAATTTGGAACACTTAGTTTAGTTAGGTCTTTTAACATGTTAAAAATAATTCAGGGGGGGCTGGGCAGTGGTGGTGCACGCCTTTAATCCCAGCACTTGGGAGGCAGAGGCAGGTGGATTTCTGAGTTCAAGGCCAGCCTGGTCTACCAAGTGAGTTCCAGGACAGTCAGGACTATACAGAGAAACCCTGTCTCGAAAAAAAAAAA
>JADRCG010002276.1:0-21469 GCA_019844195.1 Rhabdomys dilectus
CATATTCCTGCCAAGCAGCCCATTTCCTTGTCCTTGGCCTGTGTCAGCCTCTTGCCACACAGCCCCAAAGGCTCTCCACCTCGCTCATTTTTTTTATTTCGTTAATAAGACTGAGCCTGAACCATTGAACAGTTCTATTCAGTCTAGGTTGTAGAGGTTTAAGGCTTTTTATAGCTGTAGGGTTGTTTGTAGATGTGCTTGTGCACACATGTGTGAGGGAACTTGAGCATTGGTACATGCTGAGCGTTGCCATGGAGACTCTGCTGGTGTACAGGATGACTCAGAAGCTCTCCCTCTCTTTTGTAGCACAGTAGACACTGGCAGCATCTGTCCTTGAAAGATTCATCAGACTCATTTGTGTGAAGCTGATGATATCTGTTGCATTTAGGGAAGATTATGCTTTGAGAAGTCACTTCCCCTTCATTTCTTGTAGTTGGCTGTGGGTCTACAAAATCCACTCATTTAAGGTTCTATACATCATCTGTTATTTTTGAGGAGCCTGAAGGGGTGGTTTGAAGGTTATGAGTGCTTGCTGCTTTTCTGGGTACCTGAGTTCAGACTCAGAATCCACATCTGGTTGTTTACACCACATGTAACTTCAGCTCCAGGGGATCTTACCCCCTCTTCTTGCCTCTGTGAGCACCTGACCTCAAGTGTATGTGCCTTCTCCACACACACAGAATTACAATTTTCAAAAACACTGGAAAGGAAAACAAAGTAAGGCAAGTAAATTATGTCATGGGTGCTCTATGATGCTTTGAGCTTTCTGACTTCTATTTCTATTTTGGCTACTTAATGGTTTATCTTACTTTCTTGGAAATTTAGTTCTTTTACCTAGTCTTATTATTTCATATTTATTAATTAAGTAGTGTATGCAGTATGATCAACATTCTTCCCTATGAATATCTTAGGACTCTCTGGATATTTCTAGAGATCATTCTATCATTGTTCAGTATTATATAAGTATTCTGTATTTTATATTCGGATTTAATTTTTGACAACTAAGTTTGGAAAATTTCCACTTTGTGCAGATGTTAGAGTCTTTTTCTCTCTCTAGTTTTATAGATTTTCCATTTCACTGCACTGTGAACAAACAGTATTGTCTCTTTCTATTTTTATAACTTTCTAGGGCTTGTTTCAGCCTAATACATAGTAAAAGCATTCAGTAGACATTGAAGAAGTCTCACAGTTGTTTTCTGATATGCAGTTCTATTTATATGTCTATTTGAGTGGCTCTGTAACTTTATTCTTGCATCTTGTTCCTCTGAACATTCTCCAGGAGAAGGATTCCTCTAAACTCCTCAAGGTCCCTTGCTCTGTTGCAGTCCATAATAGTTTTGCTACATAAATACTGATGTCATGTTTGTAAGTGCTAGATGCAGATGACAACCTCACAGTAGCTTTTGTTTACCTGATGCTGTTTGTGATGTGTCCAATGTGTCTCGTTCAGATCAATGTTACTGAGTTTTTAACTGACAGACACATAGGTTTATATAATGAATTTTCGACATTTTCAGGTCTCATTCTCCTATGTCACTCCCTGACGTCTCCCCAGAGCCCTTTCTCAAGTCCCCCTCCTACTTTCATGTCTAATTAGTCTCCATCTGATATGTTGCTCTCTAAATTTTTATTTTTTACCATTTCTCAGATGCGTGATTGTGTTCCAGCATATATCTAAGATCTTTTTTCTCGTGGGGACACAGAGGAGACTCTATTTTTTATAATGTGAATTTTTATTTGTATTTATGTATCTCGTCTCAGTTCTGTAATCACGCTTTACACTGTTCTTTGTTCCAGCACTTACATTTTTATGACAGGGTCTGGATTTAGTTGTGTGGTTTTTCCTGTGATTTGGGAAGGCTATGTTACATTGTAACTTCTAGGAACAGTCTTTACAGCTGAAGTGTCACAGACGTGCTTTCTTAGGCAGTATCAATTCATTCCCCTTAAGACCTGTGAAGAAATAAGTATTTTTCCCCACTTACGTGTTATCTTTTCTTTTTACTACCTAACTGTAGCAGGTCATATCCTGCGTTTTAGCTATTCTACTGGTAGCTTTTATGCTTTTATTGTATGTAATTTTCTTTTCCCTGCTAGATTTATATTTGGTGTGTTCCTCTCAGCTTTCTGGGGCGAGCCAGTTTTCTGCATTCATCAGCGCGCATGCCACTCCTTTGTGTTTCAGAACCACGGTTCTTGCAGTTGCTTCTACCTTTATTCATTAAGTGCACTCAGTAACATCCAGTAGTCATTTGCTTGTGTGTGTTGTTTTGTTTCTTGATTTTGGCCTGAGGACTCTGGCTACCTTCTGGGAGAATCACATGGTGACTGGAAACCCTGTCCTCCAGGGGAGAACAACCTTGTTCTGTCTGGCTGTGACAAAAAGGTGTTTCTATTGTCAGGGAGGTCTGCTAATTTTGTGTTTGTTGTTATCATTCAAATTTTTCTGGGCGTGGACTCTAGATGTTTCTTTTACTTCTCACTTCATTGACTTATGTCTTATTCATTTACTTGTCTGTCCTCTGCTCTGCTTCTGCATTCTGGGACACCATTTAGACCTTTATTATATCTAAGTACCATTGCTTCTCATAAACCATTCCTTCTCCCTCCACCCCTTTCTCTGACAATGTCTACCTAGGTAGGCCAGCCTGGTGTTGAACTCACAGTCCTCTCAGCTCAGATTCTAGAGTGTTGGGTATCTGAGAACAAGCATGTGCTTGTTGGGAACAAGCACGCGCTGCCATGCTCAGCTTTCCCTTGAGCTTAATAGTGTATGGTACATTTCATTGACCACCCTCTTACGTGATCTGTGACCTGCTTGGGTACAGTTAGAGACATGGGTGGCTAGAACTCAAACTCAGCTCCATAGGCTCTGCATTTTCATCAGGAGACCCTTGTTAGTGTTGAAAAGTCTTTCTAAGTCATTCGTATCCACCTCTTTCTCTTCTATCCTTTGGTCTTGCTATTTCTTTATACCTTTCATTGGGGGGTTCATGATTCTCACATAGAGGAACATGTTCCAGATGAAATCACAGTTATATCTATACATGTAGTATTAGTGTGGTTTATTTACATATTTTTGAATAGACATGGAGGATGCACTATACCTGAAATAATATCCTTTTTTTCCCTGATCCTAAAGTCTTTCAATCTCTTTGATAATGTTTTCCTGTTGAGCTATGTGACAGCATCTCTTAAGAGATATAATTATTTACAGTGTTTTCCTATGAACCTTTTCCCCCTTAAACTGTGGCAGGCAGGACAGAGAGAATTAATCTCGTGTTTTATATTCAATTTAGGTTTCAATAATGCACTTAATATTTTTGCACAAGTTTCCTGCTTCTGTTGCTTAATAAGGCATAGCTGCTTTTAGACTTTTAGAGGCTTCTAGGACATCTTCTGAAATGTCCTTTGTGTCTGTAAATTAAATATCATCTCTCTTTTTCTTGGCCTCCAGGCTAACATGCCACATTCTCTTGTTCTCTGATGTTTTGAATACAAATCGCGCATTTCCAAGCATAGCTCTCATTTCCCTGTTACGAGCACCTTTCCCCTGTGTTAAAAATCTCTCCTTAGACAATGATCGCGGATTATCTAAAGTTCCCCAGACTGACTGTGCAATCCACATTCTGTAGAGGAGGTTTCTTTAAGAAAGAAATGAACACAGATGTGAAGTAGATGATCTCAGAGTAAAAGGAATGGGCTCACGTTGTTCTGAGTTGGGATGATACTCACGTGTGCTGCCTGATGGCCCTTGAGGTCAAGCCAAAGGGAAGGTGTCTAGCCTCTCACCACGAGGTGGTCCATTACCCACTGTTTCTTCACCGTACCTTTGCTCTTGGGCTACTTACGCCTCTCAGATGGGACTGATTTTATACGTGGTTCTGAAGGCTGTGACCATCCGTTCCTGTGTGTTTACCACTCAGGATGCGATCACCTGCATCCTCTGGACATTCTGGTAAAGCTTCCTGGTAAAGGCTCTGAGCTTCTGTAATGGCCTGTGGACCTGGATAAAATAAATCCTCTGCAGCCAGTCTCAGAATTACTCTCAAGGACCACAGGCAGTGGCTTCTTCTCTGGCCTTTTGTATTTCTACCTTGACGAACTTTCCCTTTTCACAAAGTACAGGCGACATGATGACTGGGATTGTTTAAATCGTGCCTGTTCACCAAGACCTAGTTTCTCGGAAGCCAAAAACTAACAAAAATTTAGCGCTCAGTGTGTAGTTGTTGCAGGAGGTAGGAAGTGTTTCTTGGCACACAGTAAAGTGATTTCTCTGTTTAAGCTGTCCATCAGAAAGCATCAGTGGATACAGAATATTAGATCAGAAAGGAATCGGAGACAAAACAGCCTGGAGTGGGTAACTGACTCATTCCTGACTACAGCAGGTATGCTGGGGCCTTCTAAATCACTGCCCCAGTCTGCCTCCTCCCACCCCCAGCTCCTTGCTGACAAGGATACATTTTGTTTTACAGCCCCACCCCCACCCCCACCCCCAATTCTACTTTCAAGGTCTACTTTTACACTTTTGTTCGAGTGCTATTATTCCACACTGTGTTTGTTGTTTCAAGTTTGATTAAAAAGATTTCTAGAATCTGTTTCTTGTTTCATAGAAAGTAGCACATGCAAAGCTGTAGCTTACAGTTTTCTGCTTGCATGTCACCACGGAATGCAAAATGCAGTTTTAACGGGGATGTAAGCCACCTACTGAGCAACCAGCTCCTGCTATGTCCCTCCTGATGCTACGCTGCTATGTCAGTCTCCCTGTGAATGCAGTGTTATTGCCACTGAGGTTGGAGCCCTGAGTGCTCTAAATGTTTTGAACTCATCTTGATTTTACTTGTGTGGATGTGCTAGCTTGCTTCTCGCTGCAGGCTACCACTTCAGGCTGACCTTTGATAAATGGAAAATTCACAGTGCTGGTGACCTTACACTTACAATTAGAGGCGTGTGTCTGTTTAAAATGGAAGGGCTACCGGAGTTCGTCTTCCCAATGAGTTCATTCAGCCTTACAGGCATCTATGCTCAAATAAGTATGTCAAATGGGGAAGTCTTAAGAAGTGAACTATCTTCAGTGAGTGGAAGCCATGTCTGATAAAACTGCTGTAAGGATGTTTGAATCTCCAGTGTCCATTTATGACACACAGGGAGGTCGATTTGTGGTAATGAAGCTTCTCTCCTACCTTACTTACACCTCAAATTTGAAGCACATCCTGAATGTTCGTTCTTTGACTCTTTTCAGTAATAACTTGTGGATTATTTTCATGAAACAGTTGAGTAGTTGTCTCTTTTATTTCTTCACGTGTTCCACCGGCAGAACAACCAGTCTTTTTTTTTAAATCAGAAATAAGATTCTTTTCTTTTCCAAAGAACAATTTGTCATTTCTAGTTATAAGCACTCCACCTGTTATATTGGTTTATACTCTGTGAGCACCAAGGGTGAATCCCTGTAGAGTCTGTGTGACAGACAATACCGCCATATTTAAAATATATAAAATAAATGTCACCAGGACAGCATTCAGTGCCTCACTATCCCCAGTGTGTAAGCATATGGTGCATAGTACAAGTGTTGAAATTCAAGATCTGTGCTCAGCCAGTCTTGACAACTGGTGATTTTTAATTGATTTATGACATGGGGTGACAGTTACTCAAGATATGTATCTGTGAGGATATGGGGTTTATAACTTTTCCACCTCTGCAACAATCAAAATGTTTTGTTAGCTGAGAGGTGGACTCAACTTTTCAAAGCTGAATCTGGATACAATATTAAGATTTGTTAAAATTGGACTCCACCCCTATTTGCCAACTGAGGTAGTATTAAAATCTCAGTGGGCAATAAACACTGGTCTCTTTTTTTCTCTGTAACTGGTGAAATATGGTGATTCTATTGATTTTTTTCTTATTTTTGTAAATAGACTTTGAATCATGAAAAAACGAGAAGAGAAAGAAACACCTATTTTGGATTTTTTATATCACACATTTAATTATATACCTTTCCCACATTCATTTGTCTTGTTTTTTTGATTCTTGCCTTATTAATACACATAAAGATAAAGTAAATGAGGATAGGTGTTAAACCAAAGAGGTAGATAACCCAGTCCAACTGGAAGCAATGACAACTGGAGGTCAGTATTCCCTGAACCTGAAAGCAAGCCCCAGAAAGGGGCTGCCCCACTCATCTCTCCAGCTAAACTTTACACAGCTTTTTCCAGAGTTGCAGAAACTCAGCATAGAAAGAAAGCCTTGCTGAGCCAGCAAGTTGTTAATTTTCTTAATTAAGGCATAATGGGACTATAAAATAACTCTAAAATAAATATTTTATTTGAACATCTTATCATTAAATTAAATTAAAGTTGCTAAAGCTACTTCAATAAAACATTCAAAAGTAAGTATTTTTTCCTCATTGTAATCTGTGACCTGATAAGTTGTTTAGTATTTTATTGTATAGAAAAAAATAAATAAAAGCACAAACTCTCTGCTAGAAGTTTTGCCTAGTAAGTGTTAAAAAAGCATAACCAAGGGACTGTCACTGACCCTGAGGAGGTGGTTGGGAACCGGAGCCACTTTATCACCTTAGCTGTTCATAAAACGCCTTTGGAACATTCCGGCATTAACATTTTACAGTACTAGTTACTTCAGAAATGAAGGAAGCGTTATAAGCTCACTCGCTGCCAGCCTGTGCCAGTCCCATGCCAGTTCTGTAGCCTGTGTGAATCAATGGTAAATTCCAGTGATAAAGCTCAGAGTTCCTCCAAAGCCAAGCCATCTTCTCTTCAGGCTGAGCCTGTCACGGGGTGATGTCACTTCTTTATATAATAATGCTAGTGATGAAGGGTCAGGCTATCCTTGCTAAAGGACAGGCCTGTTTCATTAACGAGAGGAAGTAGGCATAATACCCCAAGGTAATGCTCATAGGATACTCAAATGGTTTGTGGTGTCCTGGCATGAACAGATGCCAAAGTTCGTTCACACATTTTTTTTGAACTATTTTGATCACTGAATGATTTTTTTTTTTTTCAGTCGTGGAATGATAAACTTGAGGTGTGTGTGCATACAGTTTGATACATGATCAGTGGCATTCATTCCAATTAAGTTACTTCTCTTTTGACGGCACACAGTCTGTGTTCAGGGCTTTTTCTCACACTAGCCTCTCCTACTGATTCTTTCCCAGGCCATGTCAGTTTAGAGTCACATAGCTGGTCATGTGCATTTCTGTTGCTGTGATAAAACACTTTGACAAAGTGACTCAAGGAGGAAGGGTTTACTGTGGTCATCTCAAAGGCCTAGACCCTCATGACAGAGACATCAAAACAGAGGATCTTGAAGCAATTGTTGCCATCAAGTTCTCAATCAGGAAGTATAAAGCAAAGAGTGAATGTAGCCACTCCAGTTTTATAAACCCAATTGATGCAATTAAGGTAATAATTCATAGGCCTGCCCAGAGACTCATCTCACTCCACCCCGCCTGGTGATTGTTAGATTCTACCAAATTAACAGCATTAAGTGTCACAGGTGGTAATATAAAGAATATTAGGTATTACTTCTCTGGCTTTCTCTTGATTGTAGTATGATTCCATCAATTTCAAACTCCCTGTAGGCGTGGCAGCCAATGGCTACTTATTAGTTTGGAAAGCTGAACACAAGTATTCAGCCATAGCATCCATCCACAAGGGAACTGCCTACAGACAGGCACTGATGGAGTGCTTCTCAGTCACACCCACCATCGTCCCGGTGTGACAGTGTGCTTCTGGTGGCGTTAGGAAGCCTACCTGGACTGTGTAAGAACATCTTATTTCTCCTGCAGTGCGGCATTCCTGTAGACCTTTCCATACAAACAGTTTTAACCTTTCCCATCAAATGTAACTTGTCATCAACCAATGTGGATCATGGATTGCCTGGTGGGTTTTTCTAATGAAATAGGTAGGACTAAGAAAACCAGCAAGAGTTGGTAGCTGCACTAGCAGGGTCTAAAAGATCAGGCGCTGTGGGTGTGGATAAGAAGATGGGATGGATTTAGTGGACTCTAGCCACAGCCACATTCTTGGGCAGGCAGGGAGGGTTTATTGCAGCTAACTACCACATGTGGATCAATAGCACAGTTTTGTTGTTTCTGCCCTCTGATCTCCCAAACTCCCCTCAATTGATCCCATTTGTTCAGAATCCAAAAGGCAGGTGAGTTCATGAGATTGACACCAGAGTAGGAAAGATTGAGACAAAGGTCCGATCAAGAGTATTTAGCACATGACCTCTCCCCTAGTTCTTCTAGCATAGCACGCACAGTATTCAGGAATTTAATCAGAGTAAAATTCTGCAAAGTAGGTGTATTGCTCCATGCTGGACAGCCTCTCTCCTCTGAAGAACGGTAGCAGATTGTAACTGGTATGGAGATCTTGTCCAGAAGGCCAGCTACACATGCAAATGTGTGTCTGTTGTGCTGACTCGTGTGCTTTACAGACCTCAGACATGTATTATTTGTCAAGGAAGTATGTTGATGAGGGCAAGCCTCCAAGTCTCAGTGGCTTCATCAACACAGTGACTTGTTCACTCTTCTAGCTCCTGTCCATTGCTGTGATAAAATGCTCTGACCAAAACCAACTTTAGAAAGAAGGGTTTATTTCATCCCACATTTTTAGATTATAATTAACCAGTGAGGGAGGGCAGGGCAGAAACTCAAGGGAGGAACCTGGAGGCAGGAACCATGGACTTACATGATTGCTGGCTTTCTGTCTGATTCACAGATTCATGCTTACCTATTTTCATGCATAGTCCAGGACCACCTACCTAAGAATAGGGCTGCCCACAGTGGGCTAAGCCATTTTTGATCAATTAACAATGAAGACAGGCATGTCCACAGACAAACCTGATAAAGACAATCAGGCAACTGAGACATCTTTCAGGTGATACTAGGTGATACTTAATAGTCAAATTGACGATTAAGGCTAGCCAGTTCACTCATGTCTCCATCCTCTGTGTTGTAGAGGCGCCCTCTGTAATTTGGAGCCTGAAGGATCACCAAAAAGGAGAGAGATGATGAGGATCACACAAGATAATTCTTGCCATCCTTGGATGGTGACATTTGGGCACTCAAATCTAGCCGGCCAGGTGGTTTCGTTGCTTCAACCAGACTGCAGAGAAGGGCAGGTTTGAAGATGACTGATAGTCTGTGCTGAGCATGTGTGTGAATCTCAGCTGTAAACACGTCTGGAGCAAGTTGAGACTGATATAGTATAATATTCATTAAGTCCTGCTGTCCCAGATATTTGCATTATACTCAGCAAAACTTGAATATTTAAATTACTCTAGGTATATTGCCTTAACTTCAGCAGTCATCGTTTGAACAAATCTGGAGAAATGATTTTTCTCCTGACTGAGCTAGGCCAATATAAGTAGGCCAGACCCGTGTTGTTATTAAAGGTTTATGACTCTTTAACTATGCCTTCCCATTCTTAATGCTTTAATTAAGTTAACACTCCTTAACTTGTTAAGTAAATTTGACTCTATCTAGTCTATGAAGAGTATATGCTAACTGAAGCAGAGCATTTATAGGCAGCATTTCTTTAAGGTCAGAAAATTTAGTTTTATTAGTGATGTGTAACAATGTCTAGGATGGATTTATTTAATGTCAGTAGTCATTACAGTCTTGACTATGTAAATCTCATTGTATGAGAAACTTTGGATTATTTAAGAAACCTTGACACAGGACCAAAGCCCAGGAAATATTGCAGCACCAGTTATCTCTTCTTGCCCTAGGAAATTTAGGACCTCTGTATAGTACTGAGTTTTTCTGCTATTACGGATAATTCATTCTCATTTTAAAATGTATATGCACGGCATCAAAGGTATCTATTATAATGCTAGTGATAAACAGAGACTTTGTAGTTAAGAAACGAGGCTTAACTTAATATGCAAAGTATTAAAACTAGGAGCAAGGAACATAATAATTCATGTGTTATAAATTAGTTTATCTGCCAACATAATGCATGACTACATTGCTAATTAGTGGCATTTATATAGTACATTTTTGGCATGCAACTTCTTGGAATCATTAAGCTTTATGTAAATCAGAAGCTGTTTAATTATTGATTCCCTTTCCTTTATATGCTGTATTAGTCAATTTTGTGTTGCTACACCAAAACAACTAAGAACAATCACATCAATAATAAATTAATTGAAGATAGGCTTCCTCAAAAAAGTACAAATGGCTGATAAACGTATGGGAAAATGTTCAGTAATCTTAGCCATCAGGGAAATGGAAAATACAGTCACACTGAGATGACATTTCACCCCTGTCAGAATGGCATCATTCAGGAGAGGACAAGGGAAGGAAATGGCCCCTCATTCTCTATCAGTGGGTGTGGAAACTAGTGATAGCCATGAGGAGAAGTCAATGAAGAACCCTCAGAAAACCCAAAGGGAAACTACCACATGACCCAGTAATACCACTTCAGTAAGAAACCCATAGGACTTCATGTCGAATGCTACAGGTATTCCTGTGCACCCATGCTTGTTATAGCCCTATTCACAATGGCCACATTACATAACCAGCTGAGGTGTCCATTCTCTTCAGCCAGAAAGAATGAAGTGGTGTCATTTATAGGAAAACACGAGGAACTGGAGATCCTCACATTAAATAGAATAAGAAAGAAAAGACAAATATTGCATATCTCACTTGTATATGGAAGTTAAATTTTACATGACTGCAGAAGGGTAGAAGGGCATTAGTGAGATGTTGTGTATAGGACTGGAAATTGGTGGGGGGTGAGTGCCAATCGAATGCACAAAATAAAAAAATGTAATGAAATTTATCACTTAATAAAATGGAAATGAGCTAGTAAAAAGTTAAACGCGTTTTAAAAACAGAAAAGTTTTAGCTCAGTATCTTGAAAGTTCAGGAATGTGGGACCAGAACTTGGTAAGGGCTTTCTTGACTGCATCACAACATGGCCAAAGGCATCAAAGATGGAGTACATATGAGCAGGGGAAACCCCACGATGAAGTAGGAAACCAGAGACCAAAGACATTCCAGTCTCACTCCGTGTTGTGTGTTGGTGAAAGGGATAGTCTATGTAGGAACACATGTATGTGTTCCCTATAGGAAAGTCTCATACTAATGGCCTCTCCTGTTACTTATCGACATTATTTTTTCAGACAGGCTTTCTCACTGAACTTGGAGTCCACCATTTTGGCTAGCCTAGCATGGTCTGCAAGCCCCTCACACAGTGTTGAGGATACAGGAATGTGTCGTTACTCCCAGCTTTTTATATGGGCTTTGGTAATCTTAGCTCATATCTTGATGTTCACACAATAAGCATACTACTTATACCCACTGAGCCATCCCTCAACCCCCAGTCTCCTTTTTATAACACTGTCCCCCAGGATAACTCATTATGAGAGACTAGCATCAATTTGGATGGAGCGGCCCCTTCAGCATCTTTATTACCTTGAACTAATTCCCATGTCTCAGAGACTTCATCACCACACTGCATCCAAGCTTCCAAGAGAAAGGGTGTGCTTGCTAACACACTCAAACCACATCCAAACCACAGGATGCCCGCCTCTTCTATCCACCACCCCCAACTTCAAATCTTAGTCTTAGACCGTGTTGTGATTGTGAGCCCTTTATTCCTTTATTAATCCCTACTGACTCTAGTAGTTTACAGTGACTTACTTGTGTACGATCACTCCAGACTAAAGCAATATTATTTAGGAAACCTAAACCAGCAACGATAAGTGATTCATCTAAATCCAATTGCATCCTAGAGAGTTTCAAGTAAGAAGTTATGTTCATAAATCAGAATGAGAAAATTCTCCTGACTTTCGACTTAGTCTCTACAGATTTCAGGGGTAATATATCTTTGCTGGTGTCTTTCCTTCTCATGGAGAAAAGTGAAAATTAAGGCTCCTTCTTATCAGATTATCTATGAAGGATTTATGTTGAATGTCTTCTCACTTATTTGGGTAAATTTTCCCTCCTTATGGTGCAGATGCAGTAGATTTTCTCCTTACTGGACACTCTAGGCTCCCCAAATGGTTCCTTTGGTATTATATCAAAGCATTGGGTACCATGAAGCTATCACAGCCACGTTTAATGACTGGATGGTCTTTATAGAGAAGCCAGTCCTATAATGTTGGTAGATATTACAAGCTCTGAGTCCATTCCTGGTGTGAGCCTGGAGACTAGATTCCTCATGACAGTGCAAGCATTTCGGGGAAATTGTTCTCATGCTTTGAAAGCCACATGGCACAAGCCCATTTAGGGACTGTCTCCATCACTGTGGGACTCTAGGATTAGGCCACACATATGATTTGTTGAATGTGAACTCTGTGCTCTCCTGTTCTAGAACAGCTGTGTGTACTATCTCCAAGTCACACAGCAGCAGTTTTGCCAGTGCTTAGTTTGTGGATCAGCTTTGGGGCCTGGTTCACATTCAAGTCAGATGGTTGTGAGTACTCTGTCCTCACCCACATGCTGCTTTTCGAATAATGTGGCCCATCACTCTACCTCTGAGTTTCTAGGGTAGTAATAGCACCACCAAGCACTAGAGTCAAGACAATAGTAGCCATGACCCAAAGCTACTGTTTCTACAACATTAGTGCCTGGAGAAATACAGGTACTCAAAAGGGTTGATTTAGTTCTTATTAGACGTGTGTGAGCTGCAGCCATAGAGATCCTGGCAGCAGGACATTGATGGAGCATCTGGTAGAAAGGCTGCAGCTTCAGGATACGTTAGTTTATTTCATTGGGTATAAAAGCTTTAGTCCTGCTCTTTGGATCCACCAATGGAGGTTGTTCTCTGAGCTATTGCAATACAGTCAAGTGCCATCCTTAACAATAACATTGCTAGTGCAACTTGGACTTTCATTATTGAGAAAACCTTGAATTTAAATATCCACTCAATTGTTACCTCAACCTGTGGTTCCTAATTTCACCTCTGGACTCACTAATCACCACTCTGTTACTCTGTTTTAAATCTCTGTGCAGCTGTTGTTAGTTTAATTTATTGGTTTGCTTCATTCCTTTTCTTGTTTGTGTCTCCAATACGTATTGCATTGTTACCACGTCACAGTCATTGAATGTGCTAATGCAGTGAATGAAATAAAAGGAATTCCTTGTGATTGTGGGCAAGATGGATTAAAACGAAATAAGTAAATATGTAATAAAATATCGTGTCAGATGGTGGTAAACCTTATGCACCAAAACCAGGAAGTGCTTATCTGGGATGTGACATTTAGGTTTAAAACTATTTAGCGTGTTATAGAGGGCTTCACTTCACTGAAGGATTGCAGCTAGACAGGAATTTGAAGGAAGTGATGCCCATGTCTATCTGGATGACACATGAGACTCAGGAAGAGCAAGTGCACAGTACACACGTCATGTGCATATCTGAGTAAGGAGCTCGGCATAGCGAGATCAAAATGGGAAGAGGTGTTATGTTGATTAATTTGGCCAACGTGAAAGGCCACCATGAAGTTGATGGTTTCAGACAACTACTATCTGTTTAATTCAGTAAACTCTTTATTAATAATTTGTCTGGGCTCAACCAGGCAGTTCATTTGCTGGTCTCAACTAGGTATGTTTCTGGTTAATGCCGGAAAGCTAGATCTTGGTCAGTCTTGTGGCACTCACTTGGGTGACATACCTGTGGTCCATGTTGATAAGTTGACTTCCAACCAGTTATCCCATTTTTTCCTCTTTATGTCTCTTTTTACTATGTTTTCTTGGTCAGAGGAGGTCTTGCAGCAGATCCGGCTTGCCAAGGATAGGAATAAACACTGTTTAGACTCTGTTCCTTACACCATTTTTGTATATGAGTTGTAAAGCTTTCTGAGAATTTGCAGCTGAGCACTAGCCTGAGATGACATAATCATCGAGAAACATTTCCAGGCTGTTCTGTTTAAAATAGACCCAGAAGCAAAAGCCCAGGAAATAGTCTATTGTAGTTAGCTAAGTGACAGTTGGCATACGAGTAGGCACTGTCTTATTTTCCACGATCTTTTCAGTGTGTAACTGGAACACTGTGAATTTTCGATATGTATTGGTTAACTAAAAGTGTGAAAAGATAATAGCCACTTGAGACTTGAAGGTCATGGGAGAGCATCTGGGAGGGTTGGAGGAAGGAAAGTCATGTGACTCTATGCCAACTGAAAACCTAGTTGAAAAAGTAGAAAGTGAATGAATTAATGGGAATTTAAATTTACAAGGTGAACTTGCAGAGACCAAATAGGACCTGGAATTTCTGTAGGAAGTCTCATAGCCCTTGAGTGCTGGGCAGAGGCTGGCCTAAGTTTGCTGTCCTTGGACTGACTGCTGGCACAAGAGCACCCTTGAGTTCTGCACTAGGCAGAAAATGTATGGACGTAAAGCCAAGGGAGGGAGGGAGGGAAGGAGGGGATCCACTGTGGAGGAGATAGTTGGTTCTGTGTTTCAAGCTTTTCCATGTTACACCACTGCATTCTGCGTTGTTTCCTTGAACTCATGGGCTGAGTATTTATCACTATAAATAGAAGTAATAAAGTAGAGCCTTGTGCTTTTTGCTCTAAATGGGTAATTTGTGGAATAAACTCAAGACCTTGAAGATCCGTAAATGGTATTGACAGCAAGTCGAGAAACCTAACTCGTATGTGTGTGTGTGTGTGTGTGTGTGTGTGTGTGTGTGTGTGTGTGTGTGTGTGTGTGCATGCATGCGTGTTTGTCCTCATGGGACTTCAGTACCTTCAAACACAAAGTGTTCATTGGCCTCCATTTTTTTTAAATATTTGACAACCTCAGATATGAAAACATCTAAGACTTCGAAGTATTAGTCAACCCTCCCTCAAATCCAGTAAGATGTTAGTCTTCTGGTCTCTGAGTGACAGTTCTTTGTCTGGCACCAGAGAGGAAGTGTCAAGTTACTCTCCATTTCCACTCTGCTCCCAGGCTCAGCCTGGATGCTGCCCCAGGCTTCCATCCTCTCTTCTTTCTACTTTTCCCACTATCGTGCACCACTCTCCACTTGGATTATTTGCTAAGTCCGAGTTACAGGGACTCATGTAGCCTGCTGTCTCTATTCTAGAAGCTAATGCGCAAGCCTTCCATCTACCTAACCACTGCCACATTTCTTTCTTCCAGGCTCTTCAAACAGCGTCCGCACTGAACTGTTTCGTCTCCGTCCTTCCTGGTTGCTCTTCACTCCACTCACTGCTGGCTTGTCCTTCCACTACTTTCAGGAAACCATTCTTGAACCCAGTCTGAGCCTGTACAGGGCTCTGGACAAACGAGTCACAGTGGTGTGACTCATTTCCTATTGATTCCTCTCTGGAGTTCTCTTTGTATTTTGGAGTGCTCAGGTCACTTTGGTTCTGTGTTTTGTTTTGATTTTTTTAAATCCTGGTCTTCCTCTGTTGCATATGGAAGTTCTTTTGGGCTCATAAAGAGTTACCTGTCAATTGACAGTTCCCTCTGCATGTCTAATGGGCATTAGACTATTAATGAGTCTGTAACAAAACTCATGGTCTTTCTCCAGAAATATCCCTGTTTTCTAAGTTCTATACTTCAGCATTTTGCTCCCTTGCTCCCCTGGGTCGTATACAGTCAACCCTGATGCAACTTCTTGCTTCACCCTGTTCAGACCAATTGCATCATCTGCATGGCATTTCTGCTGCTTCTCTGCTCAGGTTCATGCTGGATATATCAACATTGGAAATACCACTTTTAAACTTTTAATGGTTGGTGTTCTTGCCAGCTGGGAGGAACCTCAATTCCCTTAAAAGAACTACGTTTCTTTTTGATGGTGTCGGTGCCCACTTCTTTGAGCTCATTTCATGTTGTTGATGGGGCTCCTGCTGTCTGTGTTCTTCCTATGCCTTTGAACAGCCACCAGGACGCCAGTGCTCTGTCCTCGGCTAAGCACACAGGTCTTCTGTTCTTCTTGAGATGATTCTTACTGGCTCATCCCTAGCACTTTGGGTAAAACATGGTTTGAATCTTAAATTTCTTCCCAGTACCAAAGGTGTGATGGCTAATTTACGACACATCATGATCATGTAACTTTTAGGAGGTGGGGTCTACTAAGGGAAGTTTGGTCACTGGGTACGTGCTCTTGAAGGCACTGTTAGGACTCATCTCCTTATTCTCTTTGCCTCACAACCATCATGAGGTTGAATCTTTTTCTTTGCCACATGGTTATGTGATGTCCCACTGTCTTGTCTCCGGTCTCAAACCAAGAGAGCTAAGTAACCATGAACCAAAGCCTCTGAAAAGGCGGGCTAAAGCAAATCTTTCCTCCTTTAAGTTACTTATACGTCTATTCACTCTCCCTGTTGCTGTGATAAAATGTCATGACAAAATAAAACATAAAAGAGAAAAGGCTCACAATTCTGATTTACAATGCACTCTTTCCTGGAGGTCAAAGTAGCAGGACCCTGAAGCAGCTGCTCACGTTATATCCACAGCCAAGGGTAGGGAGCAATGATTCAGTGCATGTGTGTGTGCTCAGCTCACTCTTTCCACTTTTATACAGTTCAGAGTCCCCTTTCTAGAGGGTGCTGCCGCCCACAGTGAGCAGATCTTTCCCCCTCAGTTAGTGTACTCAAGACAGTCACCCACAGACATTCCCACGGGCCAACCTAAATTTGAGTGGTACTTATCCATATCCTCCTCTTAGGTTATTCGAGATTGTGTCAACTTGAGACAATTAAAACTAACCATACCATCTCAGGTACTTTGTCACAGCTACTAGACAGTGACTGACGTCATTGTCTTTTAGGATCAAAGAGGTTTCTTGGCATCCCACACCCTCCCGAGTTTTCCCTTTCCCTTTCTTCAGGTTCACTGGCCTGGGCTTGCATGTTGCACTTGTCACGATCTGGAGTTACATCCTGACTTCTTATGCCACTTTCAATCCAGTGTCCATGGGGCTCAGTGTAACGTGAGAGACCCTTCTGTGACCTCCTGCCTTTGCACCAATATATGAGCAGTGGGACAACTAAGTTGATGCAAGAACTGTTTTATTTTGTGAAATAACTGAGTTTAAATTAAGGCAGCCATGATTTCAGTGCACTATTCCCCTTCCTGAGGGCCAGACTCTCTGCTGCTTGAGACTTTCTATTTGACTTTATTTCCCATATATACATGTATATGTCTATATATATGTATATATATGTATGTGTGTATATGTATGTGTATATGTGTTATATATGTATGTATACATATATACATATATTCTATATATATGTATATATACTACATATATGTGTATATATTTGTGTGTATATGTGTATATGTTTATATGTGTGTATATGTTTATATGTACTATATATATGTATATGTGTATATATTTGTGTGTATATGTATACACATATTTGTATGTATATACACATGTGTGTTTGTATACATATATATCCCACATATATGTATATATATTATATATATATGTGTATGTATATGTATATATACACACACACTCACACACACACACACACACACACACATATGAGAGCTATTTAAAATGTCTTCATAAATGAATCAATTTAAGGAAAATTTGTACCATTTTACCATATAGCTTTAAAGATTAGTGAATAAACAGGCAACATAGAGCATAGATAGTCAGGAATAAATAATTCACAGCACCCCTGACAAATCATGCTATAGGAAAGGCGATGGAGTCATATTTTATTCATCTCTGTATTAAAGAAAATCAATCTATGAATTTCCAGAGTGCTCAGTCCTCATGCTCAGCTTCTTGCCCCACATGTGTGCTATGTCTCCTGAAGGAGGGCAGCTTCAAAGCTTGTCAGTCCTCTGCTGTCCCGACTAAGCTGCTAAAATTCCCGCTGCGGTGACAATTGCAGAGTTGGTGTATCTGTCCTCCTCAGTAGATTTCCATCCTGTGACATTCCTCTGGAATCCCAGTCACTGGAGTGACATTCACCTTTCATATTTCAGTCTAACCCTCTGCCTTTGTTTGTCCTCTCCCAATGTCCTGCCTGGGATGCATTTACTCTTGAACTTGCTATTTTGTGCTTGTAAAATAACTTAGAACCTGCCACTGGCCAACCATATGTGATCAGAAGGAAAGGAATTTCTTCTTTGAGGACACTTTATTTGTCCAAGTCGGGTTTCCTAAGCATCTGTCCATAGGGAAAGATATTTTCATACAGTTATTAAGTGCTATACCCTCTGGGTTTTTTTAAGGTATTCCAAGATATGACATCATCGTGAAGGGTAGGCAAATGATTTTTTTTTTTCATTTATTTATTTGTTTGCTTGCTTGCTTGTTTTGTAGTTATACATTTACAGGGTACCGTTGACTATTCTCCAAAACACCTGTAATAGCAGTTGTCTGCAGTTCAGGAGCAGGAGTGACTGCACTCTTAGCCCCCCTGAGACATCTGGTTTGATGAAACTGTGAGCCTGGGCAAGGGCGTCTCTACCCCTGTTTAGATGGACGCAGGAACAGAGGCTGGTGTGGTGTGGTGTACCTTGCGTTTCTCCTGAGAGCTAATCGTTTGTGATCACTTCGATTTCATACACATGGATCCCACTCTATGGTTTTATCAGACAACTAGAGGAGACTGTGCATCACTGAAATGCCTCTTTTGAAGAAGGTACAACTGTTTTTGCCACTTGAAGTGAGTCTGCTGTTCCACAGCCTACGCTAGCTAGTCAGCAGTCAGTGCTTTCCCACTGAGCTGTGTCTCTATTGCTGTAAGATTTGGCTCTTCCAGGGGGCACATCTGAAAATACCATAAGCAAAAGTCTTCTCTGCTGACAAAGGTTAACTATGGAAAAAAGGTAAACATCTCCTAGTTTCAATTTATCTGGCATGTCACTTTTGTGAAAATCGTTTTATTCCTGATTCCTGCCCAGTATTTTAACAGTCTTGACTGCCAGCGAACATGTGGGCTTACTGAATATGCAAGATGAGTCTCTTCCCAGGGCTCTGTTGCTCATCTTTTCTCAGGCTTCCTGGGGCTGGGGGCGGGGCTCTGGGTTCAGGTTTACTGATGAGCTCACTCCCTTCTCCTAAGCGGATGAGGCTGTGAAACCAAGAGCCACTTGACCATGATCCTCAGCTGGAGAGGAAGCTGGCAGCACAAAATGCTAGCGGAGCCTGAGACAGCACAGGAAGAGCAGCTAAGTGCACGGCTAGGCTAATGCAAGTGCTATGAAGGAAATTGACGAATTAAGGAACTGGAGGGCACTCATTACAAAATAATGGCTGGAATTAGACTCACAAATTCTGTCTTAATAAGGAGATGGGCTAAATATTTCATCTTAAGTTATTCTTCTCTCTAAATGCCCTTTACAAATTCCCGTCTCAGCTTCTATTAAAAATATTACTGTAGAATCAAGAGTCATAATCTTATTTATGAGCCTGCCTGATGTTTTCCTGTGCAAATGAAGAAAGCAATCACAGTAGCCTGAGGCACACAGGACAGTTAAGTGCTGTACAACAGAAATACATATATTTTCAGGCTACAATTTTAATTCTCAAGATGAAAATCCAAGTCACCAAATGGGAGTTAATCCATAACAATGAACAATCATGTTGATTTTAATTTTTATATTAATAAGTATGAAGGCCATTTCATTCTGATGGTGAAAATAAATCTCTTAAGGACATGGATCCTTGTACCCAGCCCAGGAGGAGGGGCTCAAGCTTACTTGGAAGAAAAATAGAGATTATTACCCTCACAAGATAATGATAGTTTCTGGTAGATAAACAAAGATCTATACAAGAAATAAAGCGTATTGGAGACTAACCTCCAACTTGTTTCTATGAAGATGAAACCAGAGATGTGCCAGGGTTTCCACAGTATGTATCTTTCCTTTAGTTTTCTCGGTAGAAACGAGATTTCTGCTATTCTTAATTTTGACATTATAAGCTATTCCTATTTATTTTTTTAAAGAAGTCTGATAATGGCTTTCTTTTGAAAATAAAAATACACTTTTAGTTAAAAAAAAAAAAAAACAACCTCACAATTAGAGGAATGTATTCCATTGCTAATAATTCCCCGAAGGCAGCCTGAGGTTGGGATTCTAATAAGTGTTGTTTTTCCATTGAGCACCTTAGGACATCCATGCTTATACATTTTGCATAATTCAGGAAAGTAGAATCTATGTGAAAAGATTATCTTGTTGAAACTGTCTTCTGTAAAGTCAGTCAGTAACAAACCCAAGTTCCCTCAGTGCTCAGGTCTGGTTCTCCGAAGTGAACCATAGGCACATGGCTCAGCTTTGCTGATGGCTGTCTCAGTGGCATAATGAGCTGGACCTTAGGTCTTGCTTGCCTCCCTCTGGGATGAGAGTTTCCTTACTCTGTTTTGTCAGAAGGAGAAAATAAATCATAAGATGTATTTGATGTCAACAATCCAACGTATAAAGGACTTTGGTGGATCACATTAAGCTATTGTGATTTGGAGGAAACATTATATACATGCTGAAGCTGGTTTTATTTTAGGTATATCACATTTTGCCACTCTTCTGCTTCCCACTTTGTGTGGCTTTATGGGTAGCATGCACACTGGGCTTCCTACTTCTGTCATTTTCAGTGTGGTAGCTTCTGATGGGTCCTCTCCATCCTGTTGTCAGAACTCAAGGAATACAGTAACTATTGCTTCCTAGGCTGGAAAGACTAGGAATAGTCACCTTGCCTTTGTCCTCAGTGTCTCTTAAATGACACTTTGGGCCAGAGTATTTCTGAACACCAACCTGGTACTTGAACCTCTGCAGCTCAGCTATGCACTCACCCTATCTATATCTCCTGTCTGTACTGTACCATGATTGCTCTTTCCTGTATGGCAGTGCAGTGGCTCCCTCACAACCAGACACCCATGAGTCAGTGGTAGACACATTCGAAGCAGGTTTGTGGTACAATTGTCTGGGTCCCATCAGACCTCCTTTCATTCAGTGACACAGAGAAATTATTCCCTCATAGGAAACAGTTGTGAACACAGAGAGCGAGCGAACTGTGTGAGCTTCGTTTCCATGTCTTACAACAACCGATTCTGCCCTATCACATGTTTTTAAGGGTTGGGGCTTTAAAAATGATCTCGGTGTCGTATATGCAAGACTAGTTTTGACAGCGTGCCTTTAGGTCTTGGTATCTGGTACTGACATTTGGCAAGACAGCCTGGAGGGATGGGAGGTGCACAAGCAGGTGCTCCTGCAGCCAACCCCTGAGAGAAAGAGAGTGATGTGGGAAGCTGGGAACATGAGACCAAAGCTCTATGAGGAACCTTGGGCAGTTAGACTGCCAGGAACAAAGATCATCTGCTGGGGGAAGCTACAGGCAGTAAGCAAAAATCAGCCTGACAGAGAGGCCACCCGGACAGCATCCAGCAAAGCAACACAGTACTATACCCAAGCACTTGGCATCCCAAGGCCTAGCATAGTGTGGGATGCTGAATACTACATTTATACCCATACATCTATATCTATATCTATATCTATATCTATATCTATATCTATATCTATATCTATATCTAT
>JADRCG010002291.1:0-13746 GCA_019844195.1 Rhabdomys dilectus
TGAATACTCATGTAAGCAACCATAGTTTAAACTCATGAGGCTAGCAAAAAATAAAATATAATAATAATAATAATAATAATAATAATAATAATAATAATAGGAAAAAACCATGAGAGTACAAAGCAGGCAACTAGTTAGAGAGATAAAGGGATCAATGAGCCTGGCAAGGGAGCAAAAGAGCTTTATGGAGAGGGAAGAGGATGGTCATATATGATGACATCATAATGAAAGTTGTTAATGTGTATACTCAGTATGTGCTAACAAAAGAACAACAAAGAATATGTCTAGAAACATAAACTTGCAACTCAGGATATGAAAGCTTACAACAATTTCGGGTCCCCTTTCAGATTTACAACCATAAGAGATGCGGAACACAGAAGTATGTCTGAGGTGGTTAGCTTCACAACACCAGGCTGTGAACCAGACCCTCCTGTTGCACCAACACTGATTAGCAGAACCAAGAATAGCCTGAATTTACAATTGAAAGTAAGGATTTTACTGACAAAAGTATCTCAATGTGATTTTAAAACACTGTTCTATTTCCTGAATTTTAACCATAAAGGATACAAGCTTCATCTAAGTTATTTCTCCATCTCTTCTCTTCACAATGATCTTCCTGCTCAGTCTAAGAGATCATGTCAGGTGAATTGAGAACAGCTTTAACTACATTAAATGCTATCACCATTGATTCTGCAATTGCTGGGACACAAGAAGATAAGACAGCTACTTTTGTTAATCGTTTAGCAAAAAATGTTACTAATGTGTTGAATATACAAATGGATTTAGATAGGTATTTGGAAGGACGGATTGATGCTCTTTATTCTATTTAAATTTCTGGAAGGAGGTTCAGAATTTAAGGGTAAGTAGCCATCCTGAGTGTCAAGCGAAATACCACTGGATTCAAGTTAGTTCTAAATTTTGAGTGGTAGTCATTATAATTAGAAAAAAGTTTAATGACACTTGCAGTGTATTTGGCATAATTCTAACACCTCTCTGGAAGTTTAACAATACATAGGGAGCTTATGAATTTCAAGGATGCTGTTCTGCTGAGCGTTGATGTGGTAGATACTGAAGATAAATTAACCATGGCCAGAGGTCAATATTTCTATTTTAGACAAGCTTCAAAAATGGTATATTTAGCTTGATCATGCTAGCCCTTTTTGTCCTGGGAATACTTTTATTCATGCCCACCCTGTTAAAGCTTTTCTTTAACAACATCAGCATGTTGGTGGCCAAAGTACATAGCTTGAAACTGAAAATGGACCCCCAGACAGAGTTATTAAATTAAGAGGCTGGCAAGCCATGGATGGGTAAGATTCTGCACAAAGCCTTACCAACCTAAGACAGAAATGCATTGCTTTTGATAATGCATGTTCCATGATTGGTAAGGAAGGCATTCTCATCAGAACAACCTAAGACAGGCTTAGTCTTGTTAATTAAATAAAAAGGGAGAGAAGCAGAGAGCCTTTGGGGCTGCTTGGCAAGAATCTGACATTGGCCGAAGACAAGGAAATGGGCTTCAGGCAGGAATCAGACATTAGTCTAGAACAAAGAAGTAATTTCAGACAGGATTCTAAATTTTAGGCTAGAACAAGGATGTAGGCTTCAGACATGAAAATGAACTTGTGCTAGGACAGGGAAGTAGGCTCAGATACTTTTTCCATCCTGATAAGCCCTTTGAAACAGTGATCACGAGAGTGTTCACATAATTGGGTTTATCTTTTTCCTTGCTTTTTCTTTGTCTATTTGTGTTTATTGTCTGGCTTGTTCCTTGACTATTTATATCTATTGCTAGACCTTCAACCTAGAACTGACCTTAATAAACACATGTAATTAAAATGGTATAAAAGCATAAAGGAGGAAGGGAAATGGTATAGGGGGTTCTCAAGAGGAGAAATGGGGAAAGGGGATGACAGCTGTGTTGTATATAAATAAAATATTCAATAAAAAATTTTAAAAAGAACAGAAAGGTAAATCAATATATTTTGGATTATTAACAAAGAGCTAACTGCCTGTTCCTGGCACTTTTGGTGTCAATCATCCCAGTTCCAATAACACTGTCTCTGGTTCTTTAGGTATTCATTTTAACTTCCTTCCTTTTATGCAGTCTGGAAACATGACATGCAGAACCAGGGTGTGTCTTGAAGACTGTAAAATGTGTGTTTTAAACTTAAATCATAATTGCCATAAAAACAAATATCCCTACACAAATTTTGCAGTACAAATTCACCATACTTTAAAGGTATAAACATATACTCATGATATATGTGCAGGATATATATGTGAGATATAAAAATAAACCATCATAATTTTATCATTCTGATCTTTTCAGGGTTCCAATGATAATGGATCTAAAATAAGCAGCTTTGTTTTGGAATGGGAAGAGGTATGGTCATTTATTATTAAAAAGACATTTTTTTCATGTAATATAATCTGATTACGCCAGACAGTGGTGGCAAACGCCTTTAACCCCAGCACTTGGGAGGCACAGGCAGGATGATTTCTGAGTTTGATGCCAGCCTGGATTACAGAGTGAGTTCCAGGACAGCCAGGGCTATACCGAGAAACCCTGTCTCAAAAAACCAACCAAACAAACAAACAAAAAACAAAACAAAACAAAAAAATATATAATGTGATTACTGTTTTCCTTCTTCGAACTCCAGATCCCTACACCCCAAACAAACCCTATGCAAACCCACACCCTTTCTTTTTCTGTTTTAAAAACAGGCTTCTCAAAAACAGGAAAGAAAATAATAATGCGATAAGATGTGATTACAAACAAAGAAAACTAAATACAATGGAGAAGACCTCTCCTGCACCGTAAGAAGTCTTCAAAGAAATACTACATACAAGTTTCGGGTATGTGGCATGACCTATAAGTTGGTATTTTCTCTTGAAATGAAACTTTACTTGGCATTTAATCCTGAGAAATTCTCATGCAGCTGGCACAGCACACATTATTAAAGCAGACATTAATTTCTAGTTTTCAATACAATAATCTCTTTCACTCAAACAGATTTTTGCCTATAACATGGAAGGAAGGAGCAACCACAGTGGAGAAGTAAAATATACTATTCGTCCAGCAAGGCCTGGATGCCCTACTAAACCATATGTCGTGGGAATGATCTTTGCAAGCAAAGTGACAATTGGATGGGGTAAATAATGCTTCTCTCCTGAAACTTTGCACTGTCCATACAAGTATTTACTATTGAGAAGAAATCTTCCTGCAATTTCACTAAGCAAAATATTTTCATTTGCATGTGAACTATTCTGCCATATTAAGTGTGTTTAGTGATAAACCCTATTACTTTTCCTAATTTGCTATTGAATTTCCTATTGCTGGCTTAACTATCCACAAGTAAACAAATTGTTGAACTTCATATGGATCTGTGAATAACTTTCTTCCAAGTAAAATGTATTTATTTTTTTATATACTAAAGATTTTTTATTTATAGGTTTATATTCCATTTAAGAAATGTCACAACTAATACAAGCCAAAACAAACCACATAAGGATTTATATAAGAGAAAAATATTCGCATAAATTGTCATCATAATCACATTTCTTATTGACAGTCGTTTATTCTAAAGTTTTTCTTTTTTTTGCCATACAATTTTATTCTTTTTTTTCACTTTATTTATCAATATTTGTATTAACACATATACCCATACATGCATACATATATACATACACATATAAATGATAATCAAACAATAAAATGCATTCAAAAAGTATGGGGGGATTGGGAAGGGTGGGAAGAAGGAGAGAAAGGGGAAAGTTAGGTAAATACAGTGTTCATATACGAAATTCTCAAAAAGGAATCCAGTTTTTCAAAATGTTCAACAGACCAACCAGCACTTCACAATATGAAAGCAAATATGACCTACAACCATGTTGAAGGACACCTCAACTCACTACAAACTTTGAAGTTCAAAATAAGATCAATAAAAATTTATTTCACCCAGCATACTAACACAAACCACAATAACATTTTATAATTCAAAGTATTTCTGAGAACAAGAAAATAGATTGTCAGGAACTAAGTCAGCAGAACCAGGGGTACACTGTGTGTTAATTTTTTTGTTTTTGTTTTTGTTTTTTTATCAAATCATAATTTTTACTTTTTAACACAGGGGTTATAAACACAAAAATGCAGAATGTGGGGAAGGGGATGACACAAGAACATAGATGTTCAGGGGGAGTACAGATATCTTTCAGAACAGGGTATCATCTGGATGAAGGTTCAGGGGTCAGGTCACTACGACTCTTCTTATGATTCCCTTGTCATAATCTAATTTGGTACTATCTGACAAAGGCTGCCTATTTACAAGGTTTATGACTACTCAGGCTCATAGATTTCAACAAAAGCTGCCTGTTTACAATAGTTTATAGCCCTCTGTTTCAGTGTTTTTCCATAGAGACCCAAGTCTTTGTGTTAGCAGGCATATATGTCAGGCCTATTGCTGATTTTAGGCTTATGGCTGATTTTAGACCTTCAGTGTATAAGCAGGGCTGCCCCTGACATCTCCTCCCTTCTCCAAGTATAGAAAGGCTGTGGCAATTCTAATCTTGCCAAGGCGGGGATAGAGGCCTGACCTCCAGTAATTAAAAGGGACCTTGTAATGGCTCCAGTCCTCCTGTCGTTGTCCAGTGAGGCATAAGGGCCATACCCGTCCCGATGTCTTTTTCCAGGAGAGGGGATACTTTTGACATCTACCCCTATGCAGTCAGGCTTGTCCCTCAGGGAACCCAGAAACATATTTTTAACTTTTATTTATATTCCCTTGCAGTATTTAGCCTCGCAGCCTCAGCAAGAATTCAGATCGCCAGACAGAGGGGGTTCTGGGTGGCCCCTCTCTGCTTGGTCTAGGGGTGGAAGCACCCTCTTTTAGGATGGGTGGAGATGGGACTTAGGAACACCCTGGATAGAGAAACAACCTCATCCAGAGTCTCGTGGTCCTCCAAAGCTAACATATGATAATGTATCTGAATAGATTTTGCTATCAGATTATCTGTCTGTTGTTTCACAAAGTTAGTCAGCCTATTTAAGGCTCAGGGACCAAAGGAAATAAACAAAAATAACCCAATTAATAATCCCAAGATGGAAGGAACTAGGGTTAACAATCATGGAGAGGTTGAAGACCAATTCTTGTACAAGCTCTCCTTTTTCTCTTTCTCTCTCTGTCTTTTCTCAAGACCATCTCTGGCCTTTTCCAAGTTCTCCCTGTTTTGTCTATGTAAAAGCAGCATTCTTCTTTAAGGGCTGTACACAGTCTAGAGCTGTATACAGTCTTTTCTATTGTAAAAGAGAAAATCAGGTCCAATAAAGTCCTTTGGAATTTTTGGGGATCGCTTCAAACAGCGAAACGAGGGATTTCTTCAGATTAGTGATGTCAATCTACAGCTGTTTGATGTCCTTGTCAAAGGCCCATTGGAAGTCTGAGTAGTATAAGACCAGAGGCCAAGATATGTATTTATATCCAACATAAAAACCACAGATAGAAGTTTGTGTAAAACATGAAAGTCAGGCTTCTCCAGAAATTATATTTATACAAATTTATTACCTATAAACTAGGTAAATGAAATTATTCCATGTATAATTATTATTTTAGTGTCTTCATAAGAACGTTGAAATACTATTTAAGTGCTTGGTGGCTGATTTCACATGTATGTAGCTTGTATTATGTTTAGAGAATTTTAGTGTAGATATGTCAATATAACAATGTGCTACGGTTATATTTTTCTGCAAAAAGTTATGATTTATGAAATAAAATTTTAGTGGAAACTTGTGTTTTCAAAAAGCACACTAAAAAAGAATCACTTAAAATTTATTTCTTCTTTTAGACTTACCCAAAGACAATGGTGGAATGAACATTTCAAGTTACAGTTTAGGATTTTGTGAAAATTCAGATGGTGGTAAGGCAACACAAATTTTAAAAGATTTTATTTTGAAATGATCTTATACTCATTGAGCAATTATTAAAAAAAATTCTAAGGAGTTCATCTGTAAAACTTTCACTTGGCTTCACCAAATAGCAGTGTCTAATTGAGACAGTGCAATTACCAGAACCAGAAAATCGGGATTTATACACACCTACCTATAAACCAAACCCCAGGACATATTTGGATCATGTTGGATGTTAGTAAGAAATTATTATTTACTGATCACTTACAATTTATGTTTAATGAAATTATTTAACAATCATAAAATTATTGCTGGATTGTGGCTCAGTGGTTAAGAGTACTGACTGCATTACCAGAGGTAATACGTTCAGTTCCCAAAAACCACATGGCATCTCATAACCATCTGTGATGGCGTCTAACACCTTCTGGTGATTCTGAAGAGAGCAACAGTGTACTCATGTACATAAAGTAAATAAATAAATAAATAAATAAATAAATAAATAAATAAATCTTTAGAACAGTATTATTGAATTAAGTTATTCTCAAAATGGCTGTTTCTTAACATATGTATAGTATGTAGATTGTATATATGCTTTATAGCATGAGTATACTAACTATTATGCTGACCTATAAAATTTATACATAATTTATAAAGAAACTGAACCAAATTTCTATTCTTCCTTCAGCAAATCTCTGGAAAATAATCTACAATGGCACTCTACAGGAATTTCTGTATGATGACCTCCAACCAGGCACCACATATAAACTGAGAGTCTTTTGCACTTTACCTGCAGGCCAAAGCCGAGTAAGAAATCAGAAAAAGAAAAGCTCTCCAATTGAGAACTGAAATAAACTGTTATATTACTAAATGTTTTATGAAGCTCATCTTGAATTTAGTATACTATTAAAATACTTTGTACTTCTCTTAGCCTTCAGATGTATTGACAATTCAGACACCCACTCTTCCTCTTGAGTCTTGCCGTTCACTTCCCTTACGTGGTAAAACCAAGGGCAAGGATGCCAATCTTCCTGGTAAGTAAGGCTTCCTTATGTGATTGACAACTGTCCCTAAACATCCTGTCCTGTGACTTTTGCTTTGTCTGCATTAGTTAATATTAGCAAGTAGTGTTTCCTATTAGAACAGAATTGAATACTTCTTAGCAAACCAATCCTTGGTAATTGATAACCCACCTTTTTAATGTCTGAGTCAAATTGATAATTGATACAATAAGCTTTGAGTATCTACGATTATTTTTCTTTGAGACAGGGTTTCTCTGTGTAGTCCTGGCTGTCCTGGAACTCACTCTGTAGACCAGGCTGACCTTGAACTCAGAAATCTCCCTGCCTCTGCCTCCCAAGTGCTGGGATTAAAGTCCTGCACCTCCACTGCCCAGCATATGTAAGCATTTTTAAGGAGTTGTCTTGGCCCCTTCCACCCCTTGCCCAACCCCGGTGGACTGATCAGTCAGACAGCTGATCTGCTACCCCTTGGGAACTGCATCTGGCGGCATCCTAGCCAGCTCAGGGACCACAGCAGATCTGCTACCCCAAGGAAACTGCATCCAGTGACATCCTAGTCAGCTCAGGGATCGAGGAGTCGCAGGTAGGAACAGTCGCTCAGCGCCCTAGGCCCCAGAAGCTGACCTGGCAGTAGGGAGATCCCAGAGTGCACATACCATGTGAAGCTCATGAAGAAGAAAGACCAAGAGGGGATGCCTCAGTTCTACTTAGAACCAGTAACAAAAATACTCAAGGGAGCAATTATGGAACCAAAACAAGGGACAGAAACTGAAGGAGGAGCCATCAGGACACCATTCCACCTGGGCATCCACCCAATACTGTCACCTAAGCTAGACATTGATGTGGATGGCTGGAAATGCATGCTTTCAATAATATGATATAGCTGTCTCCTTAGAGATCTGCCAGAGACTGACACATTCAGAGGATGATGCTCACAACTAATCACTGATAAGATCAATGGTTTCCCAATGGAGAACTTAGAAGACTGAAGGAGCAGGAAGGGTCAGCGCCCCTATTCCCTGGGCTTGGGGACTAAGGTGGTTAATATTAGGCTGTCTCTCTGGGAAAAAGTAGTGGTTTTGTTGGAACAGGGAGGATTAGCTAGAATTTATGGCATAGCCATAACCTATTGGTAGAAATCTGTATAATTTAGTATCAAGATGAAGTTATAATTTCTTAAATGGTACAAAATTCACTTAGATTTCAAATTTAAGGTTTTCAATGGTATAAGCTTCTTATTGATATGAAAGTGAAATGAATATTGATACTCTCCTAGGCATTGTGCCTGTATAACACATTTAGAAATACAAGACTTAGACCCAGTCCTTCTTTAACTTTTTTTTTTTTAGCTGATTTGGGATGATTAGCCTGTGAGTTAAGGGACTATAGAAAATTCATGACTTTGAGATTACTTTTAAGGAGTTTTCTATATTTTATTTAGAAATAGCTGAGAGGAGTTAACAGACAACAATCCAGGTTACCTTACATGGATAGTTGGATTTCAAAACGTCAGAAATCCATAGAATTGACATCACAAATATTTTTATATTAATGTTCATCTTGATTAGAGACCTGTCTGCTCCTGACAGCTTCTTGTCTTGGATTCTAAGAAGAAATTGAGCATCCTTGGAGTTACTCCAGTTGTGGTGAGATAGCCACTAGGCAAGAATTGCCTCTCTCCATCTACAGACAAATTACTGTCCAGAAAAGGACACACTTGCAGAATAGTGGACTGATTATATCTGCCTAGACAGAGTAACCAGCCCTTAATAATTCTGCAGCACTAAGGTCTGTCAGATGAATTTGGGCCAGAAGGCTGAAGATTTGATGCTCCAATGTTCGGTAGTATAGGGGCTGTCCAGGTGTTCAGCGGTCTCTATAAATTCGCTAAGTTTTAGAAGCTGTGCTTAGTGCTTCCCATAACTTCAGTTAATCTAGTCATTCTGGATTTCTGACTATCTTGTACCTCACTGGTACAAATAGGAATAATTATGCTCCAATTGTGTTTTGAGAGAAAAGTTTTATTTTAACAGGAAGGGTAATATGTAGGAGGAGCTTAGGGGGAAGGAGCACTGAGAGGAAAAGATGGAGTAAGGAAAGGAGAAGATGAAGTAGATGAGAAGCTAGGTAATGAGAGAGAAAAAGAGAGAAAGAGAGAGGGGGCATGGAGGCAGAAGTTCACATGTCTCCACCCTTCAAAGATAGTTTACATAGCTAGGTTGGGTATTAGGATACACTTCTGATTGAGCATTACCATACTTATAAAGTCTTTGATTAACATTTTTAAAAATTGTATAAAAGCCAAATGGAAAAGGGGGGCACGGGATAGGGGTTTTCTAGGGAGGGGAAATGGGGAATCGGGTTGGTATCTGAAATGTAAATAAAATATTCAATAAAAAAAAGAGTTGTCTTAACTCATTCTACAGTATGTTGTATTGTTTTAAAGTAACATCTCTGAAAACAAGGGACTTGGTGTGGAGCCAATGATGGGGTGTGTGGTTAGTATTCAGAAAACACTGGGTTCTATCCCTAGTATCAAGGTAAATATTGGGGGAAACTGAATGCATCTTACATATTTTGTAAACAATCATTCTGTTAATGGGAAATCAGAAGCACTTGTTCATGGCAAAAAAAGGGAAAAGGTCCTCATCATGACAGAAAGGAGGGTTCCAGCTCTGAAAAGAAACGTGCAGTAAGTAAATTAATTCCTGAAGAATTCATAGTTTCTGGTTAGAACATGAAACAAGAGTTTAAAAGTTATTCTGTTCAGGTGATCCACTTGTACTTTGTATCAATTTGAATGCATACATGCTTGCAATGTTCTTGTTGCCAAGTTGAGGAGTAATCATGCCTGCAAAGTCATGCATGTGTTTGTTTGTTCGTGTGTTTGTTGAATTTGTAGCTTGGATCTCAGTCAATGGAATGTGGATCTGTACCAGCCCGGCACCCTCCTTCTCAGTGTGGTACACCTGTGCTAACCTGCAAGGGTCCAACCTGTGTTATTGTCAGTTGGGAAGTACGTTACCAATTCAAATTTTCATTCATTTTGCTGATACACAAACATGTTAATAGTTTAGAGCACTTTTTGGAAAAAACTGAAATGCATCATATATTAGAATTAAAATCCTAGATCCCTCAGATCATGCTTTCTAGAACATACATACCTAGGACCTAATACCACTGATGTCATGAAGACAACAGAATGAATACTCTGCTCTTTGGATCTCAATTATAGATTTGAGGACCAAAATAAACCTTGAATGAGTAACTTAATTGAATTTTTGAAGCTAATGCAGGAAGAGTCATTGAAGGGAAAGCAATTTATAAAAAGTTTAATTTTCTGCAGGGCTAAGGACTGAACCCAAGGCTTCACACATGCTAGGGAAACTCTCTACTTCTGAACAATATCCTCAGCCAAGGACTTAGTCTTTCTTTGAAGAACTTCATTGGGAAGCTTCTGCTGCTATATCTAACATGTAACTGCAATGTGGTACTTAAGGAATGTAAAAGATCTTAAAATGTACTCTTAACAACCATGTGACTGTCTTACCAAACTTAGTTTTCAAAAATAATTAGCCTAATTATTTAGTCATATCAGTTTATTTATGCCGTTCATTTTTCCTAATCTCAAGAAATGGTATAATTTTTTAACATTGACTCAAATGGTGACGTCTGTTAATGATGCATGACAGAGCTGATTCTTTAACTTTTAAATGCCAGATCACCAGAGCATGTGTTTTAGCATACTAACCAATGGTAATATTAAACAATCTTAATTTATTTGTTTTCATTCATCTAATGAGTGAAATTAGCAAGTCCTTTTTCTTACTTTAAATTTTAATGTTATTGCAGTGTCATGCCTGTGTTTGTTTCTACACATCTTTATCCTGTATCACTTGATGGATTACAAGCTTTTATGCAGTATTCCTCCTCATGGTATCAAATACCATGACCACTTAGAAAATGAATTCAATTTCTGTGTATGTTTCATCTTTCAGATTCCTAAATGCAATGGTGCTGAAATCATTGATTACCGACTGCAGTGGGGACAAATTGAAGATTCCATGCATTTGATTTACACTGGCCCTTGCTTGCGCTATGAAGTTAAAGGTCTTATTCCTGCAACCACATACTTTTGCAGAGTACAGGTAGACCTGACATTCCCATCACTATAAGGAAGGCAATTGCTATAAACCTATATTTCTCACATACATAGTACTAATGTCATTTCCAATGTAAAGACTAGAGTCAAGAAGAGAAGAATTTTCAAATTGAGAAGATTGATTATACTTAACAAAATTTGTTGTTTGGTTGGTTTTAGTTTTTTGAGACAGGGTATCTCTGTGTAGCACTGAGTGTCCTAGAACTCTCTTCTGTAGACCAGGCAGGCTGCCCACTCAGAAATCCGCCTACCTCTGCCTCCTGGAGTGTTTGTACTAAAAGTATATACAAATACTGCCTAGTCAATGGGTTCCGAATTTCCAAGTTTGGTAATCATTTTATTTAATAAGCCTGTGCGATGACCATAAGAAAAAAAAGATAAAGGGACTAAAAATCAAGGACAGTTTTATTTTGAGATAAATTTGGGACAGACTCTCATCAGAAGTCAAGAGAGTAATTCAATGAATTTCTTTTACTGGCTAGGGTTGTTAAGGGGCTTGGGCTTGGTAAAGAGCTAGTAGGGGGGCCGAGAACTTTCCTGAAAGATCAGAATAGTCTTATTGCTTAGATGAGGTGGTGTAAAGAATTAAACTAGTATGTGTAGGAATGGTATATTCCATTAAAGCCTGGCTTCAAAAAACTGAAACTGTTACATGAAAGGGGGACTGTTCAGACCAGGAAAGATGGTCATACATCTGTTCTTTCAGTTCAAGTTCTATGGTTTGGTAGAAAACCAGGGTAACCAAGTTTTTACTAGTACTCCCTGCCAGGTAGGGGTGATGGTCCTTGAAATGAAGGTCTGAGGAGGATGGAAGATTTAAGACATCCTTGTGAATTCACTCTGCTATGAGGAATTGAAGTGACCAGGTCAGCCAGAAACTTCTGTAAAAAATATAGAACAAAGAAATAAGAGGAGTTCAGAATGATCATGACAATCAAGAACAAGAAAAGGGTTAATCCTGAAATGGAGGAACTGCCGAGGAGCAATGGCTCTATCTTCTATTTTTTAATTTTATGTGCATGCCTGGTACCCACAAAGAAGAGAAGGCAGCACTTCTGCTGGTACAGGAGATGCATATGGTTGTGAAGCACCATGTGGTTGCTTGGAAACGAACCTAGGGCCTCTGGAAGGCCCTTGCTCTTAGTGGCCAAGCCACCTCTCCAGCCTGCAAGCCTTTAAATCTTGTAAACGATCTCTGTCAGCACTGACTTACCTGTAAAGAAATAGCACTGTTCATTCAGAAGTGCACACATAGCCCAATGCTGGCCTCCAGAAGACAGAGATAGACCATGGCAGTTCTGCATTACAGCAGCAGCTAGGGAGCTGGTCTACTCTTGAATTGTCAGGATGTGATATAAAACATTGTGAACGCTCTCTAATAGTTGATGAGAAAGAGAGGTTAACTGGTTACTCACAGGAGAGAAGAGTTATGGGATTTCATGAGATTGATGGATATTAAGACAGTCTGGTTGAGATATGGAAATAAGGACCCCTCTCAGACACAGAGAGAAGGAGAGGAAGGAGAGAGAAAGACGGGAGGGAGGGAGGGAGGGAGGGAGGGAAACAAGGAGGTAGGGAGGGAGATAGGGAGGAGGAGGGAGAAAGATGGGCTTAAGGGGAGTGATTTAGGACATGAATCAGAGAGCATGCAATCAGCTCTGCTTGTCCTCTGTGATGCGACTGACACACATCAAGCTGAGTCTTTTGGTGAGATACCAGGAAGACTCCTGAAATAGGGCACCTGGACTGGGCCTCCTGAAACAACTTCTCTCATTTACCTGAGGTGTTCTGCCTGTGTGATAGGGTTAGGAGGGATCAGAAGAGAAGTGATGTACACAGAGGAAAGACAAAATGGGGCACATCCTGGCCCTAGATTGCTAGGCCAGTCCACAAATGGAACACTCGATACCCCAGGGTGACAAAGTCATTGTCTGTGAGTTGTCTTTGGCAGTAGATGGTAGCATCCCCTTCAGACAATATGAATGCTTCAAGAAGGAGACGGAAAAGCATATCATTGATGATGGTGTTGGTCTTTGGCATAAGGAAACCACCATTATCTCCAAATCTAGGAGGTAGATTGAACGATGTTATAGGTAGGTAGGTATAGAGAGTCAGGACAGATGATGACTGCAGTGCTCCAGGCTGAGGGTAGGGCCCTGGCAAGTAGGCTGGACTCTGTCTGATTAAGGGGGAGGAAGTTTGCCTCTTCCACTCACTAAGAATGGAAGCAGTTGAGATTCTCATGATATTCCTCAACAATGGGAATCAACAAGTGGGGGATCTTTGAGAGAGCAGCCCTCAAACAAAGAATATAGGGTCTCAGGAACAGAGGTGGAATTGAACTGGAAGGAGACCTTAAGGGAGTGAGTCACCTACTGTCTCTGAGCAATGGTGAGGTGTGTGTGTGTGTGTGTGTGTGTGTGTGTGTGTGTGTGTGTGTGTGTCACAAAGAAGGGTGTTGTCCGTAGCTAGGAGCAGAGCGCCAAGGATACTGGAGGGAACAGCTGTCCAGAGGCTGCAAGATAGAAAAAAAGTGATATGACAAGACTGGAGGCAAAAGGATGAAATAGAGGAGAGTACAGGAAAAAACAGCTTAGTAAAGGACAGATTGAAAGCTATGACGAAGGCAGGAACAGTCATTGCCTGAAGTGAGAGACATA
>JADRCG010002322.1:0-19507 GCA_019844195.1 Rhabdomys dilectus
TAGTGTTTGAGACCCCCTTATAGCTAGGAAACACCTTCAAAGGTCTTTTAGAGAATACACAAGAACCAGGGGTTACAGGCAGAAGATGATTTCCCCAAATCAGAAGATTTATTGATGGTCAGGCAGTGATGGCACATGCCTTTAACCATACCACTTGGGAGGCAGAAACAAGTAAATCTCTGAGTTTGAGACCAGCCTGGTCTACAGAGTGAGTTTCAGGACAGCCAGGGCTACAGAGAGAAACCTAATCTTGAAAAATTAGAAAGAGAAAGAAAAAGAGAGAGAAAGAGAGAGAGTGAGAGAGAGAGAGTGAGAGCGCACGAGAGCTAGAGCGAGCTATGTAGAAAAGGTTTGGCAAGCCAATGAACACTTTAGAGATGGCCCACTGTTTTTGCATAGCCCACTGATTCCTGATCATCAGCCTACTCTATTGGGCAAATTCCCTGCAGACCAACATAAAGAACTTTTATAAATTAATGCTGTTTAGATGTATTAACGACTTTATAGAATTCCTGGTTTGATTCAAATAATTTTAGGAAGAAAGATTAAGGAGATGGTTTTGGCTGTTTTACCAGAAAGATAAAGGTAGAATCAAGAATAGAATGTTCTCACTCCTCATAGAATAACAAGTATGAGCCGGGCTGCATAAAAAGGAATACAATGAGCTTTCATAAAGCACACTGAGAAATTGGCTCGGGACAGATCTGTGATCAAGAAAACACATTCATTCTAGGTCAGGTTCCAGGATGAGGTGCACTATGATAAGGCAGGGCCATGTGGAAATGTTACTTTGAACTTCAGTGAGCTTATAGAATGAAATACTCCTTTGAACTTTCTATGGCCATCCTTCTGTAACTCCCGTTTTGAGTAACACTTTATCTGTGAGGTAATTTCAAAAGAATTTTTGTCTAAGAGGCTATAAAAATGCTGAGTAAAAAGAAGTGTGGCTGTTGAGAATCTGCTCCATAAACCAATATATGTATGTGTGTGTGTATTTATGTATATACACACAGATATATGTATGTATATATAGATGTAAACTATGTATATATGTCTGTACATATGTATCTACACAAGTATGTAGGTATATGTATATAAGTATACATTTGTACTTGTGAAAATGAATGAAAGTAGTGGTCAGGCCTGGACAAGTGTGTGTATGTCTGTATGTGTGTGTGAGTATGTGTGTGTGTGTGTGTGTGTGTGTGTGTGTGGAGAAAGAGAGAGAGAGAGAGACAGAGAGAGAGAGAGAGAGAGACAGAGAGACAAAGAGAGCATGATTTTTTTCTTTCCTATCTGTTCTCACTGGCCTCTAAAGAGTTAAAAGAGTTCAGATTTTCTCACAGGTTATAATGAATTCCAACCCCAGATAAATATGTTTTGCTTCCATTAGCACTATTAGTGCTAATGTCACTATCAGAAGTGTCCCAATTGGCCTCTATCAGCACTGACCCGAATCATCAATGCCACATCTTGCTGCCTTCCTCAGTTTACCTGGATGTGACTAGTCTTCTGACCCTTGCTCTAATGCTCTGTAAAACCAAGTTCCAACGCTCCTTCCAATCTGGGCCCAATGCTTTAACTGCTGCTAGCACAGTGGATACGTTCTAGGAGGCTCCTTAATATCAGAATATATTTCCTCCTGGCTTAGAGGAGGCTCAGCTAGAAGATTTTTCATATACTTCTGTCCAGGCACCTTTTAATTTTCTGTATTTATCATAGGATCATTGATGCCTTAGGCACACTGGACATTTAAATGCTCTCTTGTTCTTTGTTGGCTTCACAAAAGTGAGCTTTGCAAAGAAGGCCTTTTCCCAACACATGGGATGTTTAGTCAGGACCACATTATAAGGCCTCTGCAGTCTCCTGAATAAGGGTAAAGTATCACTAATAAGGAGTGACAAGGGACAGGTGTAGAGAGAGTTGTTAGATGTTATGATGCAGGGTATTTTATACTCTTCTGGGGCACTGAGACAGTATCAAGGACTTGGGGCCTCTCATAACCTATTTATATATAAGAGACCTCTATCAGATTCCCAGTTCTCCTGAAGGACAACGTCAAACACTTTCTCATCACAGTAATACGCATGTATTCCACAGACCAGGTGTGGGGACTGAACATTGCAAAACATTTTTATTGTTTAGTCTGAGATAATTCTATAAGAAGTAGAGTGAGGCCCTTCAAGTTGTTCAGTGGTATCCCCAATCAACAAATGGCCTAAACTGCAGTGCATTTTAATCACTGAATCAACTTTTTAGGTGGAAAGCAACCAAGCACTTTGCATTTTTTGTTTTGTTCTCAAATAGATTGTGCTAAGTTCTGTTGAGGATTTCTAGATTTAGTCTTCCAGAGTTCTGGTTATATGTTCTTGTTTAACTGGACGTATTTAGTTCCTAAAGTGAAGAGACTTTCATTTTTGATTAGATTTACTCATAGTAGTTTGTGTGAGTGTTTTGCCTGCATGTATGTATTATACTACATGCATACATGATGCTCTCAGAGGTCAGAAGAGGGTATAGCATTCCCTGAAACTGGCATTATGGATGGTTGCAAAACAGCACATGTGCACTAGGAATCAAACTGGAGTCCTCTGCCAGAGCACCAAGTGCTTCTAACCACTGGGATATCCCTCTAGCTCCTATGGAAAGAGTTTAAAGATATTTTAAGACTGCTATTCTTCAAGAAAGAACTAATATCCAGTTAGTAATATGTACACTGCCAGAAAGACTATGTTCCCAGGTCTTAGAGCTGTAAGTCTAGACAGAAGACTGACATGAGTTAGCTAAAGGCTCTTGTTATGCAAACCTGGTGACCCTACTTTAATCCCCAGAATTAAACTTAAGGGGAAAGGAAAGAATCACTTCCACAGAGGTGTCTTCTGATCTGTAGACACACAGGGGCATGTGCCCTCTTCCCTAGTTATGTGAACTCACAACAATCAACAAACAAACATATAAATTTGAAATAATGATTACTCCAAGGGGGTACAGCACTGGCTTCTGATTGCCACTAACCTTCAGGAACACAAGTCTATCCTCTTGTGTTACACCACGGATGTCATCCTTCTCAAAGTTCTTGCTTGTCTTGATTCTCAACTATATTTATTTAAATGTCATCAGCATCAGAGAGCTCTCGTCACAGATTGGTTGACTTTTGTGTCTGGTTTGTGAGCCATCTAGTTTTCCCAAGACCATCTGTGCAGAAGTTCTCATCTTCAAGTTCATTATGTAGAGTGAAGTAATGTTAGTTTAATGTGCTGTTTGGTCTATGGTGTTGTCCAGGAGCAGGTGTCCAGGTACTTCAGCCATTACAGCTCCTGCAGTGTAAGGATGCAGCTCTTTTTTACCCTGGAGAAGCAGACAAGCAGTTATACAAACAGGCAGCCATGAACTCAACTTGCCATGCTCTTTGCTCTTCTGCTTCACAGAGTCAGTCACATTTTTTCTGAGAACCATGACTGTAGCCTAAGAGGCTGTCTAGGTGACCATCCTGAGTGATGCTATATGTATGCAGTCACTTGTCTAACTCCAAATATTCCTTAGCAGGTTGAATCTGCGATTCTTCAGAGTGATTTAAAAACCCTTTTCTCAAAGTGACTCAAAAGAAGCTTTTTGGAGACAGGGTTAGTGTTGCATTCCTTTAATCCTATCGCTTGGGGGACAGAGGTCGGCAGATCTCTATGAGTTCAAGATTGGCCTGGTGTACGTAGTGAGTTCCAGGGCAGTTAGAGCTATATAGAACGAGCCAGTCATCAAAAACAAGCAAGGAAGCAAGCTAGGAAAGAAGGAAGGAAGGAAGGAAAGAAGGAAGGAAGGAAGGAAGGAAGGAAAAACAGAAGGAAGGAAAGAAGGAAAGAAGGAAAGAAGGAAAGGAAGGAAGTAAGGAAAGGAAATAAGGAAGTAAGCAAGCAAGCAAGCAAATGAAGACAGTTTGCAGTTAGCACTGTGAGTATCAGGTAAGTTCATTCTCTGAACATGAGTGTTTACATCTCTAACATGAGAGATTTATTTACTGCTATTCTTAGATGTCATGCAGACAGGCTTGCAGTTTATAATCCTGTACTCTATGTTTATAACATGCATCTCCAGGCTATAGAAATGGCCTACCACAGAGAAAAAGATCACATTTCATAATTAAGAAATTATTTACAATAAAGCCGTTATTCAGTGCTAGCTAGGGAACATAAGCCTTCACTCATATTAAGCCAGTGATATCTACCACAGAGTTACATTTCAAGGGGTAGTGTGGGAAATCATCAAAATGACCTTAACAAAATTTTCTCTATTGCACGTGTTTCTTTCATGTATATGCAAAGTGCACTGTGTGTAAAATGTACTGTGTGCTGGGAGATGTTGTAATCCCTCTCTGTACTACATCTTTGGTATTCACAACACAAAACGGCTGGGCTCCATGTACTAGCAGGATGATGTCTTTGATCACCATTAGGCAGGACATCATATGTGGCCTCTGGTAAAGATGGCTCTATCCAAAACGTTGGAATACTTTGACTTTCCCAGCAGTTAGCATAAGGGGATAATGAGCTTCATCAGTGAGCATGCTCTCAAACCCAGCATGAAGGTATAGTTCCTGCCATCAATAAAACCAAAGTCCTGTCTGCATCGAGTGTCCATACAGAAATATGAAATAAATAATCCTCGTATGCATTGATGTTATGTTAATTCCCAGCCTATGGATAATATAGATTAGGACTTTGCAGGGTCAGGAATAAGAAATTTCTCACTGTATGGTACAGGATTGTCTTAGTCAGGGAATATTACCATGCCTCCCATTGTTTCTGACTTAAATATCAGCTTACAACCAGTGTTAACCATTGTTTGGGATTCTCTCTGGGATGTAGGGGGTTTCACCACTCACACTCCACTTGAAAATTTTCTATTAAAATTATTGCAACAGGCAGATCAGATCAGGAGCAGGGCTGGGACACATAATGGCCACACGGTCCTGGGAGAACAAGGGAAGATGGAGTCCCTTAACCTTTATGGTCACTGTAACCTCTCTCCTACCTCCAGACTCTCTGACATCACCTATCCCAGGGCTTCTCTGGCCAGTGTCATAACCTGCTACCTCTCTACCTGGTTCCTGTTCAGAGTGTCTCGGGAGAACTGTGATGTGAGCAGGGTTAGTAGGTCATGAAGAGCAGGAAGAGAAACACTTGACTCTGGCAGAAGCAATAGTTAAATATGTACTTATGCATCTAAGAAACAAATGTTTAAACAGCTCAGTCTAGGACAAAATAGGGAATCAGAAGCTTAAGGGGTGGAAAGGGAGAGGCTAGATACTTGTTTCTAGTGCTCCAGGAAGGGGAAACAGCCTCGAGTGGGAGCAGGGAGGTTAAAGCCCGGCCTGATGAGGAAACCTTGCTTAAGGCACCATCAGAGACACTGCTATCTGAAAATCTCCAGAGTTCCTTCTTAGTCATCAATGACTGCACAATGAAGGTGACCAGTCCAAGCCGTCCCTCTGCTTGCTCAGGACTGAAAGTAAGAGTACATTTTGGTACTTCTGTATTTTTCCTAACAGAAATTAACACACTTATCAAGAGCAGCATGGGGCAACTTCATGTCTGGTGGTCAGATATCAGTATCCTATTATGACATGCTGGGACTGTATCAAGGACTTGGAGCCCCTCATAATCTAGACATGTCACTTAATCCTGGAAGAAACTATCAAAAACTTTAAAACTGTAGGGAGAGGTTACAACCCCAGCTGACTGTCTAACTTGTCACACAGCTGGTCCTCACTATAGGTGAATCACAGGAACATGGCAGTAGACATTCTTCATGCCTTCTTTTTCCTGTGGCTCTGGGTATGGAGTCCAGTGTCACACTTCGGAAGCCATCTACCACTCAACAACACCACTTGTCCCATTAAATATTTGAACCATGAGAATACAGGTTCTACCCTATAGATTCAGGCCTCAGTGTCATCTGAACGCTTGCTTGTTTTGTTCATGATGATATTTATTATTCAACAGGCTAAGCTGACCCCTTCTCTCTGTGATTTCAGGAACAGCTTAATAACAGGCACTCCATATGGTGCAGGTAAAATAGAAAGATTCAATGCTCACGAGTATACCAGCTGAGTCTCAGCCCACATTTTCTTGGTGGTCATGAAGGATCCATAGAGAACCATCTTTGTACCCACACCATTCTAATAATGATTTCTGTGACTGATAACAAGTGTGAAGAGGCAGAAGACAGGAGACAGTGGTCAAGGGTCAGGGGTCAGGGGTCAGGGGTCATGAGTCAGGGATCAGGGGTCAGGGGTCAGGGATCAGGGGTCAGGGGACATGAACCAGGAGCCAAGATCCAGGGGTCAGGCCACAGGAGCCAGGAGCTTTAGGTCACAAAGCTCCATTAATGGTGGCCTGTGGGGATACAGTGGCGGAAGCAGGCCTGTTTGGGACATTTCCCCTTCACTCACAGTATAGCCAGGACCTTCCTAGGTTAGGATTTCCACAAGCAAATCCATGTCTGTGGTGAGATTCTCAGAACCCCAGATATCAGAGGAGCAAGTCTTCTCCCAGGAGAAGTCTTACCTCACGGCTCTGACAAGAGTTTCACAGGGATCCCTCTGGCCTGGAACTGTCTGTCTATACCACAGCACTTACCAATTCTAGCATACTCAGTGCTTGCTCACATACCCTGCTACTGTTTGACAGGACCCTACAGCTAGAATAGAATTTCCACTGTCAATAGTTGGTCACCCAGTTGACACTTAGTAGATACTCAGAGAACCAGCATATGTGGTAAACAGGCTATGAAGTAGCACTACCTAAGGACCCCCACCTCAGTGGGCCTCCAGGTTTAATATCTTGAACCCTCCCACTTGGAAGATGTGCCCAGGGATATATTTTGCATCCTGCTCACCCTTCAGAAGTTTACTGGTCTCTGGATGCCACCGCAACTCTTTTCTTCTAACTCTAGAGCTAACTGTCACCTCATTCAGTTCAGAGACCAAACCACGGAATGCTTTCCAGCCACATTTGTGCTGTTTCCACCTCATTTAACCAAAGTAAATTGGCGTGACCACAGGCCCTACTTTTCACCATCTCTCACTGTGTCTCCCTTCCCAAACTGATTCTGATTGTGTCAAGTCCATAATTCAAAGTAATTCTCAAGGAAAGCTTCAAGGTGAGTGCTAGAGAATAGTGTTCACATAGGGATTTGAGGATGGGAGAAACATTTACAAATGAATGTGAAATGGACTTTACATATTTCACTTGATCTGCAGTGCCAGGTCCTGAACATTTGCAGCATTTGTCCTCAGGACATTGGAAGATGGGCGCACTGGACTGACTGAAGCCAGAGTGTAGTTCAACATACCCCATGACAGCAATCTGCAAGGGCATCCATTGGAGAACTGGCATCTGGTCTTTTGCCCCAGACATGATGACGTTGCTCTGCTGTTCAACTCCCCATGCTTTGTAAAATAAGATTATGACTTTCCAGGCTTTGTGGGTGCACAATGTCACAAGAAAGCCCCCACATGCAGAAATGAGCCATTTCTAATGGAACATGATGTCCTCAAGGAACAAAGAATATCACAAAACCATTTGTATTTTTCATGTACATCTTTATATGTCTTAGAAAAATATGAACGCATATGTTCTAAATCACAAATGTTATTTCTTATATATAAGTATATGAAATCTATGTACATGTATGTGAAACACACACACACACACACACACACATATGTGAAACTTATAAAATTTTTGATTGCTAAAACCAGTGTCCTTTGAATAGTGATTCTATATGTTGGTCATATTAGTGTTAAAAATGACACAGAAATTATTCATATTGATAGGTACACTGCGATACCAACTTATCTTCAGTAGTAAAAAATCAAGCTTATATTTTGTGATTATAAGAATTTTAAGAAATCTAAGGCACTGGAGTAAGTTAGTAATAATTCATAGACTGAAAGTGGCTCTTACATAACTGCTAGAAACTTATTTCAACTGAGACAGATGGGAATGTGACAACTATGGAGTCCAAACACTTGGCACAATTATTATTTTAAGTGTCTGTTATATCAGTGAAAAGAATGCATTGCTACATTTGAATTTTCTGGAATACTCTAAAATTGAATAACAGGCAAATTATTGAGTCTATTAGAGAGGCCAGTCTGCAGCTGATTCTCTTTGCAGGTTTGCTAAAGGTCAGGGTGTGGTGGTACCTGTCCTAAGGAGATTCTCCAGGGTCAGTTTTTTTGCAGTACTAGGGATGGAACATGAGGCCTCACATATTTTGGTCAATCAACATATCCATAGTCATTTTCCTTAAACATCTCACAGCATTAAAAGTATAAAAAATAAAGTTCTTCTGTGCATACAAAATTTTACTAGCATATAAAGTTTTTCAGTGTGTTTTATAATTATGAAACTGGTTTACTAAATAAATTTCTCTCTCATTGTAAGATTGCTTTGCAACTAAGGAAATAAATCACCATAAGAATAAGTGGAAATCAAGCTTAAAGGTGTACCAGCTTGTACCAAGACCACCTTTCACTCAAGATTCTGGATTGTATTTTTCTGGTGTTTATCAACAGGTTAGTCCGTCTGCTTGCCTATGGTCACCTTAACTTCTCAGCATCTATCTCAGCAGTAGCAAGGTGAATTCTCAGCATATTCATCTCATTTTCTTTCTTAACTTTGTAAGATGTTGGTGTATAGTTTTCAATAAGTGTAGGAAATGCCATCTCAACCGAACAGCAAAGAGACTTTCCATGAGGTTATAGCCCAAAGCCAATATTCTTTGCACATTGCTGTTTTCCAAAGTACTTCTATGGGTTATACTGACACATATATTCTTTGCTGTGCCCCATTCATGCTGTTCTCACTTCTTCTGTGCCCATGTTGGACCACAGATATGTACAAGGATGAGAATGGAACGAATCTAAGGAAAAACAGTTTATTTCTACACAGGACTGAATTTCACCTGTACTCAAGAGTTCATTTTAACCACAGACTTTAGGATAAGTTTCCTAAGAGATTACTCCCAACATTCATAAGAAGGAGGTACATGAATGCCACAGGACAGCCCCAGCGGGGGTCTTCTTTTTTGTCAGTTCTCCTTGAGGCAACAGCGAGGGAAGAGTGTTGGCAGAGGGCAAGACTTTGTCTTATGAGATACTTAGGGTTGCTGTATAACAGTAAAAAGTTTACTTATCCACATCTAAGTTACTATGCTACTGTTTGCTGACCTGCCTTCTGTGCTCTGAGGCCAGAACCTACAGTCTTTGGCATTTTGCACCTCATCCAAAAACAGCAGGAGACTAAGTAATGGATTAATTGCTAGAGCTTCTTTGTCCAGATGCCACTTGCTTGTCAGGCTAGGGGGAAGTTGAGGCAATAAACTTCTCTTGGACCAGTAGAAGAGAATAATGCTCACAGAAGAAAAACTTTTACATAAGCAAATATGCATAAGCACATAAATTGGTATACAGATTCATGCATGCATATGTATACATTTTCATTCAAACCAGTTGGGACTAGCTTGCATGCATTCTCACAATTACATATTTACACATAACATGCATACATTCTCATATTTACATACTTAAATACACAGACATCCATACTTACATATGCGTGTGGAGCAAAAGACCAAGTATTGGTGCAGAAAGAACTCACTCATTCTGGGTGAAAAATGAGCTCCAATCTTTATTTCATAGTTAATATTTTATCTTCTGTCCTAGCACCTATAATCAATCATTAGTTACCTTTTTATGACCTTTGGTTAATTGTTTTACACTCTCTTGGAATGTGATCTCAGTAGTAGAAAGTCTGGTTATTATCTAGAAGCAATTAACTGGTGACACTTGGTAGAGAGTCAGAATTCTCATTGTAATTTTGACTATTAGAAAAGGACCTACTAGCAGTCCCACTAGAAAAGAGCTTAATAATTACTGACATAATTTTAGGAGTTCTTATAGGATTCTCATTAAGAACTAAGAAGTCATCTATTTGTCTATATAGTATCTATATAAGACAGTACATCTTCATAGCTCTGCAGAGATCTACTCAAAAGTGTGACCTAATACTTAGTGATTGTTATATATATTTTGTTTAATAAAAGCAGGAAAAGCATATTAATGGCAGGAATCTTTCCTAAAATGATGTACTTCTAGGCGTTGCCTGTCACAGCTTCATTATAGATATTATCTAAAGTGAAGTCATTTCAGAAAGATCACCTGCTAGTTATAATCTTGTCCTATGATTACTTCTGACACATGAGCATTTGTCTAGGCTTCTTCTAATACTGTTCTTTGCCCCTCTTTCTATGGAGTACACAATGACAAGTAGCCACTCTACCAGAGGACTTGCTTCATAGACAGCACTAGAATATAACACATCCAAGTCAGAGGGAGGTTTCATTCTCCTTTTTCCCCTAGTCCAGCCTGGAAACTCCTTTGGTCCATCTTTCTCAGCTCAGCACTCCTCAAGGGGTATTTTAAAATATGCATAGTTATAACCTATCTCACAAACAGATTAATATTTAGTTGATTTTTTTGATCTGTCGCACTCTTTAAAAATATCTGATACAATTAGTCAGGACAAATGCAAATAGAATGAAGTGAAGAGTTTCAACCAGCTCCAAAATCCAGAAAGTATTTTTATAAATATCATAGAAGAAAATTTCCCAACCTAAAGAGATGCCTATAAACACATAAGAGACTTAAAAAACACCAGAAAGTCCTTCCACCACATAATAATCCAAACAATAAATCTGCACAACAAAGATAGTATTAAAAGTCACAAGTTAAAAAAGTTGATTTTATTGTTTTGTCACCCTCTTTAAAAGTCTCTGATACAATTAGGCAGGACAAATATGAATGAAAAAGGTGAAGTGTCCCAGAAAATACTTTTAATAAATTCATAGAGGAAAATTTCCCTAACCAAAACAGATGCCTATAAACAAACATTACAAGACAAAACAAGATATTCTGAGACAAAACCAAATCTAAACAATATCTATCCACAAATCCAACCCTACAGAAATTTCTAGAAGGAAAATTCCAACCCAAAGAACTTAACTACACCCACGGAAACACAGGAACTAAATAATTCCACACAAACAAAAAGAAAAGACACAGAAACACTACCACCACTACCAGAAAAATAACAATCACAGGTCATTAATATCTTTCAACATCAAAAGACTCAATTCCCCAGTAAAAATACAGGCTAACAGAATGGATGTGAAAAACAGGATTCATCATTCTGCTGCATAGAAGAAACACACCTCAGAACAAAGATAGACACTACCTCAGGGTAAATGTTGTGGCAAAAGGTTTTCGAAGCTAACTTGCACAAGAAACAAACTGGAGTGGCCATTCTAATATCTAATAAAATAGACTGAAGTAAAATATAATCAAACGAAATGGGAAAGGACACTTCATACACATCAAAGGAAAAATCAACCAAGATGACATCTTAATTCTGAATATCTATACCCCAAATGCAAGGGCACCCACATTTGTAAAAGAAACACTGCTAAAACTTAAATTGCACATCAAACCTCACACATTACCAGTGCAAGATTTCAACAGTTCACTGTCACCAGTGGACAGGTCATCAAGACAGAAACTAAAGAAATAGTGAAACTAAGTGATATCAACCTACCCACAAAACCTTCAACCCCAAATTTTCCCTGCCTATAAGATGTGCAGGGATAAGGATGGAGCACAGATTGAGGGAACAGTCAACCAATGACTATCCCTACTTGAGACTTAGTCCATGTGAGAGAGCCAACCCCTGACACTATTAATGATACTTTGCTATGCTTGCAAACAGGAGCTTAGCATAACTGTCTCCTGAGTGGCTTCATCTATCAGTGGATGAAAACAGATGCAGAGACCCATAGTCAAACATGAGGTGGAGCTCAAGGATTCTTGAGGAAGAGTGGGGAATAGAACTAACGGAACTGGAGGGGTTAAGAACACCAGAAGATGTACAAGGTCAACTAACCTGGGCTCATGGGGACTCACAGAAACTGAACCACCAACCAATGAGCATGTAAGGGTAGACCTAGGTCCCCCACATTTATAGCAGATGTGCAGCTTAGTCTTCATGTGGGTCACCTAACAATTGGAGAAGGAGATACTCTGTTCCCTCCCATTGGATGTCCTCCCCATAACTATACTGCCTGGTTGGGCCTCAGTGGGAGAGGATGTGCCTTGTCCTACCAGAACTGGATATCTCAGGGTTAAGTAGTACCCCAAAGGGTCTTCCCCTTTTCTGAGGAGAATAGGAAGGGGTAGTGGGGGAGTGATTTGTAAGAGTGGAACTTGGAGGAGAGGAGGAAGGGAGACTGCATTCTGGATGTAGAATGAATGAATGAATGAATGAATGAATGAATGAATGAAATTGCTTCATAGTCCCATCACAAATTGTAAAAGTAACTTTTATTTGCCTGTAAGAGTTGTTGTCTAACTCCTCTCTAAGCTAACTGATTCAATCTAGCTTCTCTCAGTTTCTTACCGAATTGTTCTACTTGGTCTCATACTAACTTTGGTAATCTGTTCTAATCTTCTGGCTCCTTCTCGTTCTCTGGCTTGTTTTGTCTTTGCCTTTGTTTAGCTTGTTCTCTCTGTCTCTCTGTCTCTGTCTCTCTCTGTCTCTCTCACTGTTCTGTCTCTCTCTCTGTCTCTCTCTGTCTCTCTCTGTCTCTGTCTCTGTCTCTCTCTCTCTCTCTCTCTCTCTCTCTCTCTCTCTCTCTCTCTCAACTGTCTCTTTAAAACAATCCTACAACTTCCTATTTCCTTCTTCTTTCTGCCCTGACCCTGAAATAGCTTTCTTTCCTCTGTTTTCTTCTGAGAGTTGGGCATATATATTTCCATCAGATCTTTCTCTGATTCATTACTTTGTTTGCCACTCAATTAGAAGTTACTTTCAAACATGGGTGCTTCCTTCTACAAACTAACTTTACCTTCATTGTTTGGGATTAACGGTGTGTACTAAGAGTGTGTCTTAGAAATGTGTGCTTGTGGCCAAGCCACACCACAACTGGAAACAGGATTTTTCAGTAAATAATACAATCTAGGTGTTCACCGTATGATTGAAAATCCTGCAACACCAAACCATTTCACTTCTCGGAATCTGTTCAGCTCTTAAACAATTATAGTCCTCATCTACTAGCATGGTTGGGTTTTTCTATTTTATTTCATTTCATTTCAGAAATGCTTTCCAACTTTCAACAATTTTCTTCATGATACTTTAAATTTTTATTTAATTCTTTTTCATTTAAACATTTTCATATAATATACTAATCATATTTCCCTTTTGCAACCCCTCCCATATAATCCTCACCTCCCTAATCACCAAACTCATGTTCTTTCTCATATGTGTATATATGTGTGTGTGTGTGTGTGTGTGTGTATGTATTTGTGTATATGTATGTATGTATGTGTGTGTGTGGGGGGTAAGTGTATATTAAAAAATAACAAAAATGAAACCAAAACACAAACTAAAAAAAAATAATAAGAAAAAATAAGACAAAAAATCCAACAAACAAAAATCATATGCACAAATTAAACAACCCGTTTGTATTCCCTGACTACTCCTGGGCATGAGTCTTTCTCTGGAATGTTGGATGCACAGATCTTCATGACATTTACATGTTATTTACTTTTCTAACTAATCATTTTCTGGAGGTTTCTCCCAGGCTCTGTTTTTTAATGTATGGACATTTGTATAAACATGGTTTAGAAGAGATCAGAACCTTGCCAGCAAAGACCTTCCTGGCCTCCCAGTATTTTCTGGTTTGTTTTCTTCTCCCATTGCTTGTGAACATTGTCCTTGAAACAGTTTATCTTTTGGACTTCCTGGCCAGATTTGAATGGAAAAGTCCCTCTTCCAGTGAATGCCCATTCCAGTTCACCAGTTAGTTAACAACCTATATGGATGCAAGTATATCAGATAAGTTTTGGATCTATGGGAATGGAGAGATGGCAGCAGTGGTTGTTCTTTCTAAGAATCTAGGTTCATTTCCCAGAACCCTCATGTAACTCCATTCCTGGGGATCTAACAGCCTCTTCTGGCTTCTGTGAGCACCAGACATGTGTGTGATGTACAGACAATTAAGGCTCAGCACAAAGTCTCTTAATGTCAGCATGTTGTGTCATTATATATTTCCCCATTGATTTCTGCCCACTGCATAAAGAAGCCTCTCTGAGTTGAGGGCATCCTAGTTCTATGGGTATAAACCTAAATATTTAGAAAGTAGCTCAAAAGAATGCCCATTTAATATGGTATCAGAGCAACAGCTAGCTCTGATACCATCTGAGAGTATAGGAACTGGCTCATATTCTCTGTGCACACCATTAGTTCCAGCACTCAAGAGAAAAATACAATCAGATCTCTGAGTTTAAGGCCAGCCTGATTTACACAGCAAGTTTCAGTACAGTCATGGCTACACAGAGAAACCCTGTCCCAATTAAATAAAATAAAATAAAATAAAATAAAATAAAATAAAAAAAGTTAGGAAAGACATGTGTCTGGAAATCTTTGCATCCCCCCAGAGCCACAATATTATATCTGGAAACTGGTGTCCTCTCTTTGGATTTCTTAGTCTCATTAGTAAAAAAAAATAATTTTAAAACAGTCACAAATATACATTAAGGGAAAGAATAGACTCAAATGTGAACTGAAGAACAATTTATTTCCAAAAGATAAACTCAGCATAAGAAGCTACAAACCTCACAGCTGCCTAAAAGGGAAGACCTGGTGTGGAGAAGAGAAGGAACAAAAGCCATTCTGCTTGTACTAAGTCTGGATGAAGTTCAGCCACCAGGAAGTAGAAGGGCAGTAGAAGGGGAGGTAGAGAAAAAGGCTTAGGGGAGGAGTTGGAAGAGGAGGAGTCAGAAGAGGAAGTTGATGGGAGAGAGGCTAGGGAGGAAATGGAGGAGCCGGAGGTGCAACGACAACAAAGGAAAAGTGGCCTAGAAAAACTGTATATTGTAAGGGATGTCATAGCTGGGAAACAGAAGAGTTCAATGGTAAATCTGCCCAATCTAGGCTTGCAGTTTATAATCATAAATATTGAGTTGTGTTTTCCTTGACTGGACTTATTTGGGTTGGAGATTTATCACAACATAGGTCGTTCTTAGAAGGGGAAACAAAATACCCACGGGAGGAGATACAGAGATAAAGTATGGAGCAGAATCTGAAAGAAAGGCCCTCCAGAAGACTGCCCCACTTGGGACAGTCTCATATATATCTCATATACAGTCACCAAACACAGACACTATTGTGGATGCCCAGAAGTGCTTGCTGGCAGGAGACTGATATAGCTGTCTTCTGAGAGGTTCTGCTAAAGCCTGACTAATGCAGATGTGGATGCTTGCAGCCAATCATTGGACTGAGCACAGGGTCCCCAACAGAGGAGTTAAAGAAAGGACTGAAGAAGTTGAAGGGGTTTGCCACCCCATAGGAAGAACTACAATAATAACCAACCAGATTCCCATAGCTCCTAGGGACTAAATCAGCAACCAAAGAGTATACATTGAGGGACCCATGGCTCCAGTTGCATATGTAGCAGAGGATGGCCTTATCTTTTATCAATGGAGGCCCTTGGTCCTGTGAAAGCTCAATGCCCCAGTATAGGGGAATGCCAGGGTGGGGAGGCAGGAGTGTGTGGGTGGAAGGAACACCCTCAAAGAAGCAGGGGGAGGGGAATGTTATAGAGAAGTTTGGGAGGGAAAACCAGGTAAGAAGATAACATTTGAAATGTAAATGAAGAAAATATCTAATAAAAATTAAAAAAAGAATATCAAGAATGCCAACTATGTCAGTCTCATACTGTGTAATATTTACAGAACTCCTGAACAGAAAACAATTTAAAATACACCTTGATTAGACACATTTCTTAAAGATTCATCTATCTTTATGTGTATGGGTGTTTTACTTGCATGTGTGCTAAGGCACCATTTGTATGCCTGCTACCTATGGAGGACAAAAGAGGGCATCAGTTCCTCAGGACTGACATTACAGAGGATTATTTATTGCCTGCTTGAAGCTGTAAATGGAACCCAGGTCTTCTGGAAGAGCAGCCAGTGCTCTTAACCACTGAGCCATCTGTGTAGTCCCTGATCTTTGCTTTTGTTTGTTTGTTTGTTTGTTTTAAGACAGGGTTCTCTGTGTAGCCCTGGCTGTCATGGAACTCACTCTGTAGACCAGGCTGGCCACAAACTCAAAAACCCACCTGTCTCTGACTCCCAAGTGCTGGAATTAAAGGCATGCGCCACCACTGCCCGGCTCAGATCTTTGCTTTTAAAGTCAATACTTTTTATCAAATGCATTCACTTAAAACTTTTGCCAAATGTAATAACTCAAGAGAACCCCATTGATTTAAATAGAGATTTGATAGCAATATATAGAAGTTTTATTTGGAAATGTTAATGTATATCACCTTTAGGTTTTATCATTTATAACTTACTCAGATATTTTATGGTTTTAGGGTTTGTTTTTCATTTTAGAAAAACACTGAACCATCTTAACCTTTGTACAGAAACCCTGTCTTATAAAAACCTATACTTTTGCTTCCTTTCATGCATGCGTGCCTGGGTGCATGAGTGTTTTCTCACAGAACCCAAGAGTTGGAAAAAGGTCAAAGGTTTAAGTAATATCCTTGGTACACTATCAAAATGACCTTGAAATGAGAGAGTCCTTCATACAAACAAGAAAGGGCTGGAAAGAGACCACATCTTGATCCCCCAAACCCACATTAATCCTGTAATGACTGAAGGGAGGACTGTGCATCTAAACAATTGAGCAGGACATTTATTTTCTTTCCCTCCAGTCCTATCCTGAAACATATTCGAATATTCATCATGAGACCTGATAAAAAGAACCTTTGTCTCCTTTACTCCCTCTACTCCTCATCAAAGACAGGGGGATTACTTTTGCTTCCCCGAACCCCTTTTTATCCTGTTTTCCCATCCATGTATTATTAGCCATCTAGTTATGGTTTAATGTCAATATCATTTTTACACTGTTTTCATTCCTCCTCAAAACAAAAGAAAGGTGTCCTGTGACATGGCTCAGGGGTTAAAAGCACTGGCTGCTCTCCTAGAGGACCCAGGTTCAATTCCCAACTATATGGAGGCTCACAAGGATCCCTAACTCCAGTTCCAGGCAGTCTGGTGCCCTCTTCTGGCCTCAGTAATGTTTTGCAGTCTGGTCCCCTAGCTCTGGCTCCAAGTGTTTTTGCCTTGTATTTTGCAGTTTACAGTCTGGTAATACTGTTGGCTTTGAGTAAATAGAGTGAGTAGCCAGTACAGAGAAGCAGCAGGTACATAGTGGAGCATCATCAAATTGATGCTTCCAACATCTTCAGGAATTAACTGAAGAAGTCCTGCTAAATGTTTCTTACTGGAGTTACTGGTTAAGATCCTTTCACTCAGGAAGTAGGCTTCTGTGTCATGTGTGTTGGTGAGGACTTCACTAGCTTGACTCACTACAGGCATCTTTATATCGGTGGCCTCTTGTAAATAATTTACACTCTAGCTGTTCTAAAGGACACAGTGTTTTGACTCTTGAGCTGTTTGGCTGTTTTTCTTTTTCCTGTCATAGACTCAGTTGGTATGCGTTACTCAAGAAAGGAGCTTTTGGCTGGGCAGTGGTGGCACACACCTTTAATCCCAGCACTTGGGAGGCAGAGGCAGGCAGATTTCTGAGTTCAAGGCTAGCCTGGTCTACAGAATGAGTTCCAGGACAGACCAGGCTATACAGAGAAACCGTGTCCTGGAAAAACAAGACAAAACGTGGGGAGGTCTTTGGAGAAACTGTGAGAGCCCATGCTTGGTTCTGAGATGAAAGGGTCAAATCCTGTCTTCAAAGCTACCCTGTCAGAGAACTCAAATTCTGCCTGGCAATTTACCAATATAACCTATTTACAAAAAAAGCATGTGTCTCTTCATAAAACTGAAGATAGAAAATGGTTACTTTTTGGAATGCTTAGAGAAGAAAGAAGGTACAATGGGCTGTACACTGGACCAAGGATTGTAGAGTTGGGTGACTGCAGGCTGGACCTTAGACATCTGTTCTTCCTTATAGCCTGCATAGACTTGTCCTGTGTTGGGAGTAGGGGAGTGACAAGACACGGAAAGCATTTTCTTCTTCAGAGTGTTATCCAAGACAGAACTGTTGATTTTGAAGTATCACCCTCTATTTTCTCACTTTCTAAGGTCCTCATGGGTACACAGAACTTTGCATTCATGATTAAGCAAAAGCAAGGTAACAGAAGTATCTACGTTACCTGAGATTTTCTCTTGCTGAATTTAGATTGCCCAACTGTTCGAAAACCTTAAGCAAGCATGTAAGTAGAGTCTGACAACCTGAAAAACTTAATTCCCCTCCCTTTTACAAAAAGACTTCCTTTCTAGGATAATATAATACACCAATAGATATCTCCAACTAGACACTATTTTAAAAACCCTTTGGTCTTAACCTTAGACCAGGCTTGACTTCAGAAAAACATCTGGGATTCTTTCTGAACAATACAGGTTGACACAGGCTAGAGTGACCTTCTGGTTCTTCTGTGAGACAAAAGGAGGGTATATCAGAATGCCTTCTGTGTCATCCTTGCCTTTGTCCTTCATCCTCTGGAGTTTTCTCCTTATCTTCTCATCCTGAGTGACCACAGGGAAAGGAAAAACTGGTTGGACCAGTCAGTCCTCCCATTATGGGAGACACAAAGTCTCCTCCTGTGTCTTTTCTTCCATTATCAAAGGTGAGAAAAGGAGAAGTCCATTTGTTCTCACTGATGTGACTAGGCATGATCACCCCAATAACTTGGTGAATTTTCCCCCCGAATTTTACCTTCTTAACCTTAGCCTGTTGGATTAGGAGCTTTTATCTGTTGTAACTCTGGAGTAAATATTGTAACTCAGATTTTAAAAAAAAAGTCAGCCAGATTTAATGATAATATCAGTATGGGGCATCTTGGCTCCCTTATGGCTTAAACCTCCAATATCCTCCTTAAATGTTCCCTCTGCACCCCTTTAGTTCTCTCAAGTGGGGTCCAAGTTTGTCCTAGAAGTAACACTGTATCTCTCCAGGCAAAGTCATAGAGCTGGGTAATTTGTTTCAAAGTCTGTATTTGCTCAGTTTAGCTGCTCACAGCCTGACTTAAACCTCTTAGGTCTCAGAAGAAAAATGAGAGATGAGCTAATTCTGGTCAAGAGTCCCCTTCATTCACTTCCATAGGAGAGAGAGAAAGAGAAGGAGAAAAAGACACACAGAGAGAGAGAGAGAGAGAGAGAGAGAGAGAGAGAGAGAGAGAGAGAGAGAGAGAGAGACAGAGACAGAGACAGAGAGAGACAGAGAGAGACAGAAAGAGGCAGAGAAACAGTCAGACAGGCAGGCAGGCAATCAGAGACAGAGAGAGAGACAGACAAAGAGAGACAGGCTGACAGGGACACAGACAGAGAGACAGACAGAAACACACACACACACACACACACACACACACACACACA
>JADRCG010002359.1:0-38659 GCA_019844195.1 Rhabdomys dilectus
ACTAAAAACCAGACAGTATAAGGAACGATAGAAAGAATATCTAGTTATTGGAGGGAGGCTATCTATTAAACACGTAGAAAAGTATGGATTTATGTGTTTAACAAGAAATAAAACATTATTAAAATTTGAGGCTGAAAAAGATTTCTATGTTCTTAAAGATAAAATATAACGTATATATTTAAAGCAGTTTCATTCAACATCTGTATGAAGTTTTGTAAAGTTGAGGCTGTTTTTCTAGAAATCAATATGAAAAGTGACTATACACACACACACACACACACACACACACACACACACGAGTGCACAAGTCTAAGATCAAAATGATTTTGTAAAATAATTAGCTTTCCCATTAACATTTGCTTAATTTTTCCAGAGTTTTGCTTATTTTTATTGTTCTTATACAGAGACAATGTTTTTATTTATAGTATCAATAATGACAATGATAATAAGTATAGCCCTATCATAAAGAGTTAAGTATAAAGCTAGGTTCTGGACAACAGAGTATCTTTGCAGTATAGCTGGGTCCTCTGCTCTCTACCCCTCAATCCCCAGATGGTGTATCACCCCCACCAAGGAAGCAGAAGCTAACCTCAGAAGCTAACCAGAACTCACTGCTGGGAGCCTCAGCCTAAGCAGCACGCATTGACCGCATTCTCTTCAGCCAATGAGGAGCAAGTGTGGGTTGCGTCACTTGTCTCCGGAAGAACACGCTGTTGGAACTCACAGGAACAGAGCCACAGTACAGACACAGGCATTTCGCGTCACAAAAGCTGACATAAAGGAGACTTGTATAACAAAACTTTCTAACGTATTCAGTGAAACGTGGAAAGCTGAAGCACTGGCCCAGGGTCCTGGATAGAAATATGATATAAATCAAATAAATGAAATTCCAAAATTAGCAACGTAAATCTGAAAATTAATAGGAATGATAAACAGTCCTTAAATTATTTTTTTAAAAAAAACTAATTATAGTAATCTCCACGGTCCTGCCTCCCTTCCACAAAGCAGGCAAGTGCTAACACTGGCCTCATGCACTGTAACCTTCACCTCAGAGCCAGACACGGTAGCTCCAGGGCAGCGGTTCTCATCCCAACCCTTTCATAGAGGTCGAATATCAGATACCCTGCATCTCAGATATTTACGTTATGATTCATAACAGTAGCAAAACTACAGTTATGAAATAGCAACAAAATAATTTTATGGCTGGGTCAGTACAACACGAGCAATATTAATGGGTCATGGCATGAGGAAATATGGAAGGTTGAGAACCACTGCCCTAGGGGAGCTGTATTCCACACTTCTGAGGCTGAAGCAGGAGGATTGCAAGGTTGAGGCTAGTCTAGGGAAGTTGATGCTTTTGTTTTGGTTTTGCTGTGTCATCAGACCCCTAAATAAATCAAACATAGGAATCCTAACCTCCACCACTTGCTGAAGGCCCTTATAGACCCGGCCCTCTCCCTTTGGGCAGCAAAACCCAATGAATGAACCTCAAGTGTCTACGACATTCAGAGATCAAAGAAAGGCAATGCAGGGAAGACTTTACATTGTTACAGTTTTCTCCTTGCACAGTTTGTAAACTAGACATTGTTTATGCGACTTTGTGCCATTTATATCGTGTTGATAACATTTACACAGGTCTTTAAAATACTATTTGTTAGTTGTTAGATGTCCAACCGCAGCTCAGAACAGACCCACACGGTTGGGGGGTGGGGTATTCAGGAGATAGGGCAAAGGTGGGGAGAAGAAGATGGAAGAAGAAGAAGAGAGAGGAAGAGAAGTAGAGGCTGGCCATGGCCACGTGGAGAGAGAGGAAGAGAAGTGGGGAGGGGACAGAGAGGCAAGAGGGTAGGAGGGTAAGAGAGTAAGAGAGAGAGGAGGGGGCAAGCAGCCCCTTTTATAGTGGACCAGGCCTACCTGGCTGTTGCCAGATAACTGTGGAGAGGAGCATACCTGGCTGTTGCCAGGTAACTGTGGAGGTGGACTTTAGACAGAATACTAACACTATTCATTAAGTGTTGACAAATACAGTCTTATAACCCACACCCCTATCAAGATGTAGTTTTCTATGTACATATAAAAATCACATGTTGGGGTCATGAGAAGTGACACTGTCTAGGGGATGATTGGAAATAACGGAGGACAGCAGGGATTGTGGGTGAGCATGGCTGAGGTGCATGACAAACCTGCATCAGAGTGTATTTTCAAAACCCAATACTATGTACAAGGAATATGCACCAGTAACAATTTATTTTAAAAGAGATGTGGGGGCTGGAGAGACGGCTCAAGGGTTAAGGGTATTTGCTACTCTTGCGAGGACTGAGTTTAGTTCTCAGCATCCTCGTTGGGTGTCTGGAATTGCCTGGATCCAGGGTCCAATGTCTCTTCTAGATTCCACATGTGCACAACCACACACAGAGAGACACATAAATACACATAATTAAAAGTACAAGCAATGTCCAAAATAGAGAAATACACTCAACAAGCTGCACACAGAGTGCACCGGACCATGGACTTAGCCCATTTGGCCACACACACACACACACACACACACACACACACAAACAGCCCACCCATTTGGCCACCAATTTTATGTCATAAAATAACCATCTCTGCTCTAAGATTTGTAATAAAAGAAATTATATAGCATGTAATCTCTTTAAAATACTTATTTATTACTTTTATTTATCTGTGTGTGTGCATGCCTGCATGTGCCTGCACCACACATATACAGGTGCCAAGGGGGCAAGAGGGTACCCAGGAATCGGAGTTCCAGGCCATTGTGGTTCCCATGTGGGAGCCCCGTCCTCTGCAGCAGTCAGAGCTCTTAACCACTGAGCCATCCCTCCACCCTAGGCACGTCTTCCTGTTTCTGACTACTTTTTGTGGGTGCTCATCTTTGTTTTTATTTTTTAATTTATTTTTAAGTTTATTTGTGTGTGTGTGTCTGTATGTGCATGTGTGTGTGTGCTTTTCTACAAGAGCACCATGTATGTGCTGTGCACTCAGAGGTCAGAAGAGAGCATCAGATCCCCTGCAGCTGGAGCTACAGATGGCTGTGAGCCTCCATGTGGGTGCTGGGATCTGAACTTGTGTCCTCAGCAAGAGCAGCCAGTGCTCTTCTCTGCTGAGCCGGCTCTCCACCCTCACCTCTGCTTTGATTTCTATCTGTGGCTCTGCCTTTCTATTCCTGAGTAGAGGTCTGCTGTAAGAACTGTCCACAGCTTCTCCACAGTGCGCTCTCCTACGGAACTGCCTTCAACTTGTGCAGGTGACTTCAGGGATGCAGCTTTTGTGAGTCATTGCCTAAATGGGGGTGGGCTATTTGTGTGTGTAGCTACCTCTGGGTCAGATATGCCTGTAACTCCTATCCCATGATCCTGTTCACCAGAGAAAGGAAAGAGAAAGGTTGCCAGCCAAATCACTGGGCCTCCCGGTAAAGGCCTGTTGGAGCTGAGGATACTAAGAAAACTGTTGCTTCTGCTTGTACAGCTGTGGGGTGAACCAGCATAGCCAAAGCCCCTGGGGCAGATGGGAACTTGGTGCAGGCAGAGGACACAGTGACTTCCCTTCCTCAGACAAGTCTCTTGCTCTTAAGGCTTCCCAGCTGTGTCAACTCAGCCTGATTGTCCAGGATCATCTCTCTTACTGAACAGCATCTGATTACAGAATTACACCCACAAAATACCACCACAGATACCTGGGTATTTGGTTGAATAACAGGGCACTATAACCTAGACACTCTAAACCAGTCACTATATTATCTGAAGGAAATTTTCCCTTATTCCACTAACAAGTGAGTACAAGTAGACAAACTCCGTGATTACCTTAATACATTTGCCTAGAAAGAAGCAAGCCTCAGTGAGGCTAAAGCCAGAGCCAGCACCCACTTCACTGTGTCCAGGCAGGTGCTGGGGTGTCCCATGCCACTCCTCCACAGACTCTGCCTCTTTGAAGGACAAGAGCTGGCACACTCACCTCAGGACAGAGGAGCCAATCCCAGATGTCCAGGAGCTTGTGGTACCACAGAATGCAGAAAACTCAGACTTCTACAAGCACTAAAACTCACGATGGTTGCTGAGACTTAATCCTCAGACTCACACACTCATCTGAAATTGTCACATAAAAGGACAATAAATGTGGAAAATCCAGTAGTTTAGGGAAGAAAGACACTTTTCTAAGTTACAAAAACTTCTTTCAACATTAGACTGAATAGTCTCACATTAAAAAACATTTTAAGAATAACTGAGCTACACAGAACTTTCTCGTGTGTGTTCAGTGTCCCTAAATTTCCTTTAGAATACAAAGGTTACTCAAAAGAAGAGGGGAAATCTGGATAAAGCACCGTGCACTCCTGTAGGTGCCGGACAGGACTTCATGGCTCTGTGTAACACCGGGGCTTCTGCCCAGAGCAAAGAAACTTGCCAACCGGGTTTACACAGCAGAAAGAGCAAAATATTGACTGGTCACTCTCTGTGGGGACACCTTGGGGAGATGAATCAACTCACAATTTGGAGTACTCTGTACACACTATGGAAAGAAATATAGAAAAGAAAAAATTTACAAAAAACAGCTAACTCCTGATACATGCAAGTCTGAGAAAGTAGCTGGGTGTGGAGGTTGGAGAAGCACCAGGAAGGGAATAAATTCAGGGGAGACTTCCTGGACAGTGCAGCCCAAACAGTTATGAAGAACAATATTATTGTGGATGAATTCACCTGTCCATGAAGCTTTTCAGAAATCCCTCCTCTCTTGCCATCTGCACACATAAGCATAAGACAAAGAGTCTGACTGGGAACCCCATCTTCCCAGACATTCCCTCAGTCTACTCTGAGCAGAGCCTGCAGCAGGTCCAGGGAGTTCCCCCAGCCTCTTCAGGCCTCTCAATACGAAGTCTTCAGCTGGTAACAGTGACGTCATCACAAAAGGAATTTTCTGATTGGGTCTGGCGAGTTTGGCTTGGGTGAGTGATCTCCTTGGCTGGATCCTCACAGTCTCTTGAAGACTCAGGAGAACAGCTGCAGAGACCACCCAGAGGACAGGATGCCACTCAGCAGAGCTCTGATTCTGGGGGTCCTCGCCCTGACCACTGTGTTCAGCCGCTGTGGCGGTGAAGACGACATCGAGGGTGAGTGTGCAACTGAGGGACGCCTAGAGCTGGGCAATGGGAAATCCACAGAAGAGGGAGATACGAATTCTCAATATTAAGAGGTCTAACAACTGTGTGATCTCTTCTTCGGGAGGCTCTGGTTGGTGGGCACAGCTCATGATTCACCAAACCATGCTTCTAATAGTGGACCAGTGAGGGAAGGATCGAGGGCTCTGTGACAGGCTGGGTTGTCTCAAAACTTGAGGGCATTTCCACAAATGAATAATTTTCATTACTGAAAATCTGTTTTTAGTAATTAGTGTTACTCTAAAATTTTTATGAGTTTCTGAAGTCTTTGTACCTGTAATGTATTCTAAAGAAAACATTTCTGTGAAGCATGTACACATACAGAAAATGCTTCCCTCGTGTTTGGGTTTACACACACCCTTTTCAAGCTAGGAGCTGGCTCTGGTGGGAAGTCAGAAGATCACCATTTTACCAGACAATCTTAATGATTTTGGATTTCCTTATGTATCACCTCACAAGTGACAAGTCAGATAAATATGTAGACATGCTTTAAAAATAGTGAAAACAAAGCTGGGTGGGCCTGGCACTTTGTGCCAGTAACTGTGTGCTTAGGTGCAGAAGCAGGAGGATCCTGAGTTCAAGGATAGCCTGAGCGCATAGTGAGATCATGTCTCAGAAAAGTATCCATTCATTAGTAAACACCTACAAATGCCATTTTTTGTTTCCATTATAGATACAGTTTAATATTTTTGTAACAAAATAAGGAATGTGAGCTGCCTACTCTACAACCCACTCATACCCTATGAAGTTCTGTAACAACACCCCAGGCAAGCACAAACTACATGAAGCTATGGCCCTCTGCCTGTGTTGCCCATGTCCCCCCATACTCTGCCGACATTCCCCATCCTCTCTCAGATCCCTCCTTAACTCCACGCTGAGTTACAGACGTGATTAGGAGCTGTGTAAAATAGCAGCTGAAGTCAAATGTCTGAAACAGGAAGTGAAAGAGGTTGAGAGCCGGGTGAACCTTGGCTGTTCTTTTCCCAGCTTTGGAGGGAGGTGGAAGTCTCACCTGCTTCTCCAGGGGGAGGTGGCTTCTTTGTCCCAAATTTCTTTCATTGTCACACTATGGTGCCCCAATCCAGTGTGAGCAGGCACAGTGGGCACAGTTCTGAGGAACCACAGAACTGAAGGGCTATGTGAACATATTCCCATTTCTTTTTAATGTAGAAGAAAAAATGGAAATTTCAAGGTCTGAGAAAATACTTTGATTTTAACTTAGCCTATATTACATTTTTCTTATTTATAAAATATGACTTTCAATATCTTCATCAAGGAAGGGCCCCAAAGCTAAATGCATGGGGCACACAGGTTCCTGGTCATCGCTGAGCCTGACTTTCACATGGTTCTGACACCTGCCTGTCATTTCCAAAGCCTCTGTTGGTCTCAAAACTAGCAATCATCACTCAATACTCACTTTGTAAAGCATTTGCTCAGCTAACAAGTCGGCGCTGACGCACATAAACCTGCTGCCTGCACCTAGGGGGTGGGTAGACCAGCGAGGGAAACAGATCAAGGTCAGGAAGCAGAAAGGCCTCTGTGTGGAGAGGACCCACCTGAGGGCAACACTGTACCAGCAGGGGGCAGCGTGGAGGCCTTGGCAGCACCTGAGGCCCAGGACGAGCACCCGCTGAAGTGCACCCTGTGTACAACCACAGTTGGAAAAGACGTCAAGAAGGTTTACTAATAATGGATAAGGGAGCTTTGAGGGAGAGGGGCTGGGGGTCATAGTGCAGTCAGAAGCCTATTAATTAAAACCAGGCCGAAACCTTCAGAGTAGAGAAGGATTTCAATAAACAGAAAAACAACAACAACAAAAAGGAGACCCCCTCAGACAGCAGGATGATGAGAGGATGGGGTAGCTAGTTCTGATTGACAGTCGCTGTGCAGAACACAAGACTGTAACTTGCTCACAGCCCCTTACAGTCTATTGAGACACTGCTTTCTGTGAATTAACCAAGCCTGGAGCCAGGCCTGGCTGGTGAATTACTCCTTGAACAGACTGTTTGACATTTGCTGGAACTCAACAAATAAAGAAGGAAGAGAAGATTTTTTTTTTTAAAGTAAATAGTAGACTCTGTGCCTTGCCAGTGTTTACTTGATGTTAATGTCTACTTGGCCTCCTTTGGGTTCAGCTGTCTGCACTGTCGGCCTTTCTCCATGGTAGCTCACACATGCTCACTGTCAGAGGAAAATGCTTTAATGCTCCATGAATCTACAAGTGAACATCAGTGTTGATTTAGAAAAAAAAATAAGAGGTGAAGGTTCACAGAAGCATGAAATCCAATAAAGTCTCTATATCTTTTATTCCAGAAGAAATCAGAAGACTGTCCTGCGGGTCTCCAGTTAATGCAGGAGGTTTAGATGGAACAGTTTTTAATACTTAGTCGTACTGTGTACCAGACAGTGGATGAGGCAGTCAGATTAGCAGAAATCAAACACATGACATTCCACTATTATGTGGCATGTGTCACAGAAGGAAAGACTGGATTGTAACCCACACTGAGAGCAGAGGAGCAGATGGTGGAAATAAACCACAAAAATGAAGTTCATGGTATATTTAAAAAGCATTTTCTATCAGTTTGTTTAATAACATTCTTATTTCTTTTTGTTTTCCATTTTTCCACTGTCCACCTAAATCCATCAGCTGACCACATAGGCAACTATGGTATAAATGTCTATCAGTCTTATGGACCCAGTGGCCAATACACACATGAATTTGATGGTGATGAGCGGTTCTATGTGGACTTGGGTAAGAAGGAGACAGTCTGGAAGCTTCCTGAGTTTGCACAAGTGACAAGCTTTGACCCCCAAGGTGCACTGCAAAACATAGCTATAGGAAAACACAACTTGGACATCATGATCAAAGACTCCAATTCTACCCCAGCAACCAACAGTACGTGCTTACCATCCTGCTCTTCTCTTCCTTCTCTTGGGGGCTGGGGGTGCTTGGATATGATCCGAGTATAAATGATTCTATAAAATCTTCTAAGAAACACATACATCTCTTCATCACTGAATACTCATCCTCTCTCTTCTTACAAATCACATCCCATGTAATATAAAGCTCTTTGTTGCCACACTGAATCTTTCAAAAAGGACAGACATCTTACCTAACCCTAGAGAGAAGGGCACAGGGAGAAAGTGGATACCGTGCACATTAGCTCCAAGCAGAGGGACGGTCAGGCTCTGTGACCATCATGGTTGCGAGTCTTGTCATGAGCGCTCCCTCACCAGACAGTGCAGAGCTTCAGGGAGAGATGCTCCCGTCAGCCTCTAACATCCTGACCATCTCCTTTGCAGAGGCTCCTGAGGCGACCGTGTTCCCCAAGTCCCCTGTGCTGCTGGGTCAGCCCAACACCCTCATCTGCTTTGTGGACAACATCTTCCCTCCTGTGATCAACATCACATGGCTGAGAAACAGCGAGTCAGTCACAGAAGGCATTTATGAGACCAGCTTCCTCTCCAACCCTGACCATTCCTTCCACAAGATGTCTTACCTCACCTTCATCCCTTCTGACGATGACATTTATGACTGCAAAGTGGAACATTGGGGCCTGGACGAGCCGGTTCTGAAACACTGGGGTGTGTATGACCTCTGCCCACCTCTGGCACTTTCTAGTTCATTGTCATCTCCAGAACAGCATGTCTTCTGGCTTCTAGTGACCAAAACTCACTTTGCACTCTCAGAGAGCTTCTGAGACTAGATGTCATGTCCTTCCATAAGCCCAGTCCACAAAGTCTATGTAGATTAACTTCCCCCCTCACCCTGGCCCAATCTTACACATGCACGAACATTCTCCTGACTTAAAAAACTTGTCTTTCTCAGAACCTGAGGTTCCAGCCCCCATGTCAGAGCTGACAGAGACTGTGGTCTGTGCCCTGGGGTTGTCTGTGGGCCTCGTGGGCATTGTGGTAGGCACCATCTTCATCATTCAAGGCCTGCGATCAGGTGGCCCCTCCAGACACCCTGGGCCCTTATAAGTCACACCCTGCAAAGGAAGGTAAGGGTCTGTGTTTGTGGGAGCCAGGGGGATGCAAGGGTAAGGGAGACATGAAAACATGGCTGGAACTTTGCTGGAGCCTCTGGAATCCATCTGTCTTCTGTCTGTTTTGTTGTAGGTGTGTGGCCCTCTTCAGAGAAGAAGTGGTGTGCTGGGTGACCTGGCACAGTTTCTTTCTTGCCCAATTCATGGTGTTCTCTTCAAGTGTCCCCCATCACATCTTTTCCCTTGGCCCTCAGACTGTCCCCTATCACAGCTCACACACCCTTGGAATTCTCCCCCGATCTGAGTTTTGTTTTCTAGCATCTTCCAAGTCATATCTACTGTAGACTCTCTCAGAAACCCTGATAAATAGCTCCACAAAACCAGTAAATCTCTTATAAGTTGCCTATTTGTTTTTGTGTTGTTTTGTTTTTCATGTCTTCCATTTTGGACCTTACTGAAGCCAGGCCCATGTAATCCCATGTCCAGTTTCACAGGAACAACCAAATGCAGCCCAGGATGCTTGAGTATCTTAGTCAAGGTTGAACTTTCTTCTTGTTCCCAGTCCTGACCATTCTCATCTGTCTCCAGTCAGGTATAGGGAGGGTGGGAAATCTGCCTCAATGTGTACTTGCTGTAAGGAAATACCAATGTACAAGGTGCACACCAGTAATCCCAACAGGAGAGTCATCATTAGTTTAAGACCAACCTGGTCTACACAAGGCAAGCTGGAGCTTTATAGGAAGTCTCTGTCAAAAAAAAAATAGAGAGAAGAAAAGAAACTAATATAAAATGAACTTTAAATCTCAAAAGGGATAAAGGTTTTTAAAATGTTATCAAATGTCAAAATTGTTCTCAAAACTTTTTATTCTCATCAAGGTGACAAACCTCTTGTGTGCCTCTGGGGTCATTTTCAGAAATATTTATGTGAAGTATCAAAAGTTAACCTGAATATAGGTAGCAATGTCCTGTGGGTTGGCCAAAAAAGAAAGCAAGCCAGTCTTTACCTCTCTCTGCATCCTGACTGTAAATGCAAAGTGATCAAACACCTCATGTTCCCTTTGTCTACCTCATCATAAAAGACTGTGTCCCACATAAACTGTGAGCCAAAGTAAACCCTTATCCATCCCTCCCTCCCCCATGAGATGCTTCTGTCACTTATCTGTCACAGCACCAAGAGAAGTAACTCCTACAGTGACAGAATTCACTCTCAAAGCTGAGAAGACAGGATCCTCTAGGTCTACAGCTGAATACATGGCTTTTTATTAACCAAAACTTTGTCATGTGGTGCATGGTGATGACTGTATTTTAGATGTTATACAGATAACTGTCGGGGACCGCTCTGCCAATTGCTTGGGGGCCAAAATGTCAGAGCCCAAACTGCCCCAAGCTTGGGGGCCAAATGTCCCAGCTCCTACTGCTGCTCTGGTCCGAGGGTCAGGGTCCAGCAAGAGAGAGAGAGTGGGGGAAGAAGGGGAAGAGACATAAAGAATGGAGACAAGACAGAGTGTGATTCAGTCCCGTTTATTCTTTCATCTCTCTTCCTCCAGTCTCTTTACTTCTCTGTTCTCCTTCCTTCTCCAGTCTCTTTACTTCTCTCTCTTCTCCTCTGTTCATCTCGCTTTTTATCTCACTCTTAAGTCTCACTTCTTAAACCTTGCCTTTAAGTCTCACACTTAAGGAAAAATCTGGGGTATCTAAAACAAGATGTTTATCAGAGTGTGCTCAGCTGTTGTAGGCTGTTGAAAACAAGTCCCTTGTCAGGGTATATGGCTCGAGATGGCTACAAAGATGATAGCTGCCTTCTGTTGGCTCCCTATAGGTCCCCCTTTTTAAATTCTTTTTTCAAAAGGGAAGGCTGGGAAAACTTATGGAAACCGTGCCTGCCTTAGGTCAGAACAAAGGACCCCAGTCTCCCTTTCCCGTCTTTGGATACTCAACAGCCATGGGTTGAGCTCCTGTCTTAGGATGGCGAGGCCTCCCAGAATTAGGGGCAAGGGTCCTGAAGTGTTCTCTTAACTGTCATTGACTATCTGGCTTACTATGTAAGTTAGGGGTTAATCCTCATCAGTCTTGACAGAGGTTTTAGAGTCCCCTACTTCCAGCCTGTAATAATGGACTTGTAAGGGTTTCATTTGAGTAGTGTCTATCTGTTGTCATACAAAAGCCATCAGTCTGCTGAACAGCATGAACCTGAGAGACAAGAGACTTAATGCCTGAATAGTCAGTATAAAAGAAATATTCTTTAAAGGCAACACACAACTCCCTCTGTCAGAAGAGTAAAAAGTATCTACGGAGGATACAAATGTGTTATAGCAGAATCTAAATCTATAGAAATACAGAACTGATCATAGCTTTGATCTTAACAAAACAAGTGAAAAAAAATCCCCATCCCTGCTCAGTCAATCTCAAACCCAAAAAACAACTATAATAACTGTGGTAGTGAGTTTAAACAATGTACCCCACTAAATCATAAGTCAGGGAATCAAGAGTACAATAGAGCCACCCTGGAGGTACAGGTGGTGATGTCTCCTTCCATGCTGAGGACTTCCCAAGTCAGGTTTGCTGGTTGATCTGTTCCAGTTTGAAGGCCATTGTGAAGCATCTTCATGTTTCCTGCGAAGAAAAAATACACTTCTCAGGGGGTTTCTCCTCCCTGGATTTGTTATTGTTGTCTATTTGTTTAATCAGTCTCTCTGGCAGTCAGCATGCTGCATCTGCAGTTTGGGAATATATGCAGACAGAACCTCTTCCCCAGATAAGCACTGGATCTGGCCCACTCCAGGTTCCAGTTAATGGGTCCTTCCAGATGACTGTTGCAAAATTCTTTTTGGTATCAGGATGCCAGAATCTATCTGCAGCAGATTTTCCTTCAGAATTCAAAGTTAAAAAAATTTAAAATAAAGAGCATGTGATGAAGGATATTTCTGGGGGATCCCTTGGTAGGGTACCATTCCCCTTTTTAAATTTTTTCAGATTGGCATTTAATGGTTTGATGTGCCCTTTCTACCATACCTTGGCCCTGTGGATTATATGGAATACCCGTTTTATGTAGTATTCCCAATTTTTCACAGAACTGGTGGAAACTGGAGCTTGTATAACTTGGGCCATTGTCAGTTTTTATCTGTTTAGGCACACCCAATACAGCGATTGCAGCAAGCATATGAGTGATCACATGCTTGCTTGCTTCTCCAGTTTGTAATGTTGCATAAATGAAACCACTATATGTATCTACACATACATGTATATATTTTTGCTTGCCAAATTCATTATAATGAGTAACATCCATTTGCCAGAGACTGTTTGGTATCAGTCCCTTTGGATTTACACACAAATGAAAAACTGGTAAAAGTTTAACACATGATTGACATTGTTTGACAATTTGTCTAGCTTGTTCTCTGGTAATTTTAAACATAACTTTTAAAGTTTCAGAATTAAGGTGATGTAGTAACTCACGAGCCTTAATATCCTGATCCAAATTAGATTTGTGAATCTGATAAAGTCACTTCGGTGGGTAAGGCCTGAGGTCCCATTTCTGGTATTAACACTGTGTGGTGGCAGAACTGAGGTCCTGATGTTGCTCGACTGAGTTCAGAAAGGGATTGGTGTTTACTGGTATGACACTGACTGCTCCATAAGCCTGTTTTGGCTTGCCTTGGTTTGGGGCCTGGAGCTGGCCCCTGTTCCCATTTCCCTGATTATGGGAAAGGGTGTTTCCTTGTGTGTCTCTTTTGGACCTACATTCACTAACCCAATGGCTTCCACTTTTGCAAAGTGGGCAGGGCCCAGGCTGTTTTATGGGCTGTCTCTGGCTTAACTGATTTTCTACCCTGCAATCTCTTGCAAAGTGTCTAGGCTTGCCACATTTAAAACAGGCCTTTCTGTCTCTATTTGCCAAAATTTTTCTTACAGATTGTCCTTGCATAGCAGCCGCCATAGCTAAGCCCTGTTGGTAAAAGGGACCTATGTCAGAACAGAGTCTGATATACCCTGTTAGGTCCATCTTTTTCCTGCAGGGTCTAATGGCTGTTTGGCAGGCAGGATTGGCATTTTCATATGCAAGTTGTTTCACATAATCTACTCCTGCCTCTGCATTACCAAAAATCCTCTCTGCTGTTGTCATTAATTGATGAACAAAATCAGAAAATTGTTCATCAGGTCCTTGTCTGACTGTTAAGGACGCAGTAGGGTCCCCTTTTGCCGGGAGTTTACGCCAAGCCTTCGTGGCTGCATTTTGAATTTGAGCGAATAAGCCTGGGTCATATTGCATCTGGTTATCACTAGAAGCAAATTGCCTTTCTCCTACTAAGGCATCAAAGGACCAACCATTGCCTGCCTGAATGTTTCTCTTAGCTGTCTCTTTACAATTCTCATGATACTCTGATTTCCAAATAAGATAGTCACCCCACTAAGAACTGCTCTCACTAACGTATTCCAATCACTAGGAGTCAGCCACTCCTCTGCAACAGACTCTAAAATTGCAAGAGTAAAGGGAGCAGTGGCACCGTATTGTGATACTGCATTTTTAAATTTCTTAATAATTTGAAAATTAAACCCTGTGTGATGTCTCCAAGCAACCCCTTGAGCATCTCTGGTCTCTGATACAGGAAAAGCCTCAGCCTCTCTCTCTTCTGGCTGATCTGTAGCTGAACTAAAGCTAAAGAATAAGGACTGCCTTTGGACTCCGGGTTGAGGAATGCAAAGAGTCGGAGGATTTTCCCAGTTGGCCTCTTGAGACCTCTTCCCTGTCCTTAATTTTTGTAGCTGATTACTTAAGTCCTGATACTCTTTTTCTAACTCTATTAGTTCTTTAAGGGTAGAAATTTTGTCCTGTAACTCCTTTCTGGGATCTACAACCAGTGTTTCCACAGTGGGAGCCTCTGGAAGCGGAGGTGCACTGGGAGAGGGACTTTCAGGGTCATAATATTTAACTGCTTCTTCCTCTAGGTCAGCACAATCTGGCTCTGACAAATCCTCATCAACCTTTGGTTGTATTTTGGATTCTAATTTACGCTTCTTTTTATTTTGAACATAAAAGACAGCATTCAAGAACAAAAGCAGAAAATTAACACATGTTAGCAGCAAACAACCAAACCAAAACAGAGAGTTGAATTCAGGTTGACTAATTTCTTGTCCCATTTTCCTTATCTTTCTCGAAGCGGCAGATTCGTGATCACCTTCTGATTTTTCAGTCCACCCTTCTTCCAGTAATGTCCCTCACTGGATCTCTTGTTATTGCTGCCTCTTGTTGAGCGCCAAACTGTAAAGGACCACTCTGACCCACATTTGGGGGCCAAACTGTAGTGGCCCACTCTGTTCCGCAGGTGAGGGTTTAGCAAGAGAGAGAGAGTGCTGGGAAAGAAGGGGAAGAGATGAGAAGAATAGAGACAAGCCATAGGATCTGTAGTAAAGTCTTCTTTACTGTCTCCACCATACACACACCACTACACCTACTACTACTACACCACACCACTATAAGGAAATCCTGGGTATTTATAAGCACAAGCAGGAGAACACAGTTGAAGACATTTTACCACATGCACCATGCAGCTGGGGTCACTAAACAGTAAAACAAGCTATGTGGGATAAACAAGATACTTATCAGAGTGTGCTCAGCTGTTGTAGGCTGTTGAAAAACAAGTCTCTCATCAGGGTAAATGGCTCCAGATGGCTACAAAGATGATAGCTGCTTTCTAGCCACTTTCTACTAAAAGTTGGCTCCCAACAGCAGGTCAATGCCTATTCAGTCTAGACCATATGCCCTTAGATACACTTCGTGCAAACACAGCCTCCAAAAAATAACTAGTGCTAGCATCAATGCTGTTTGTTGCTTACCAAGTGTGGGATACACTTCTTCTTCCTCTGTTTTCCATGGAACTCCATCTAAGACAGCGTTTCTCAGCGGGTCCCCTGTTCTCAGGTCCCTCATTGCAGCACCACCTGTAGCTGCCTGCAGCCATGGACCAACTGGGTTCTCCTGAAAGGAGGGCTAGAGTTGAAAAAGGGACAGAGGGCGAGAAAAGATGAAGCCAAGACAAAGTTCTCTGATCAAGGCTTGAAGTTTAATGTTCAACTCTCAATTTAAAGGGAAAGCCCCCACCACCAAACCCCTTCTTGCTTTAGCTGGAGATGGGTGAGGGGAACCCATTTTTAGTCACAGCCAGAGGTGTCTCAAGGCAAGCTCAGTGGGCAGTCTATTCTTCTAGGTTCCCGTAGCAGGCTGTATGTGCAGTTGAGGTGGGTAACTCCACCTGGGTCCTATTATTTCTATTGTGGTAAACAAGGTCTTTAAGGCCTGCTCAAGCTGTGGGGAGGGCACACTCAAGTGACTGTAAACTTTCTTTTGTTAAGGTTCACTGTTCTATCTCTGCAGGCTTACTGGTTAGCCAATTTAAAGAAAAGGCTATTGGTATGTTATTACTGGTGGCCCTTAGTCTAAATTTGGAAAGCCAATTCCTGCATTGTCCTGCTAATGGACAACCTGTGATCTTTCTTGATAATTTTTTCCAATACCTTTTCCTGTAATATAACCCATTTTAAACATTTTCTGAGCTGTTTCTGAAATTTAAAGAATATTAATTTGAGTTCCCCATATTCTAACAAATCCCTTTCCCATAGGCTTATGGCTATGCCAGCCACATATGGTTTTAACTTCCCTGCTTGGCCTTATGGCCCCTATGTATTTAATCTAATAAACACTCTGTTTCACATGAAATAGCATTTCAACACTTATAAACTGAGTAGAAACTTCTTGCAAAGGCCAATTTTGATTCCAAGATTATAAATACATCAACTCAACTCCAGTGTCCACTAAGTCTTCAATTTTCATATCATTTACCCTTGTAGTGGTTTGAATATGCATGACCCAGGGAGTGGTACTTTTAGGAGATGTGGCCTTATTGGAGGGGTGTGTCACTGTCGGGGCGGGCTTTGAGACTCTCCTCCTAGCTGTCTGGATGCCAGTCTTCTGTTTCTCTTCAGAAAGAAATGCAGAACTCTCAGCTCATTCTCCAGCGCCATGCCTGCCTGGATGCTGCCATGCTTTCTGCCTTGATATAATGGACTGAACCTCTGAATCTTGTAGGCCAGCCCCAATTAAATGTTATCCTTACAAGAGTTGCCTTGGTCATGGTGTCTCTTCACAGCAATGGAAACCCTAACTAAGACAATCATTAACCTTAAATTTGGCTTTTCATCATTAATAACAATTTGCCAAAATACTTTCTTCCCAGTACTTCCAAATCCTCCTGTCCTATTTATAATATGGGAGTGGGAGTAATTGAGCAATCCTATCACCTGACTCTAATTGTATGGTTTTCTTAACATAAGCCATGATTTTAATTTCACCTTGATAATCTTCATCTATTAATCCTGGATTATAATAAACCCTTGAGGTGTGAAACTATTTCTTCCAAAAATCACTCCTACTGTTCCTGTACAAATAGAACCATAGACACCAGTGGTTATTTTATAACAAGGAATTTGTGGAGACAGTGTAAGGTATTTACCCACTGCCAAGTCAAGAACAGCCTACCTGACATGGTGTGCATTAAATCTCCAATACTGAGTTCACATTTCAGATTACCTTGTTGGTGAAATATCCCTTTGCTGACAAGATATTGTGTTCTTTGTTCTGTAGAGTGAAAAATTATAAAGACCATTTTATAAAATATATACATGTAGAGGGCCGTCCTTGCCAAACGTAATCGCTGTGGGCACAGGGTCTTAGGGCACGCCTACTTCCCGGCGTCACGCCATTGAACTGCGCATGTATATCGCAAAGGAACCTGGGAATTTGAGTGAACAGCCAGCCATGATTGACCACGCCCACGGGCCATAAAACCGGGACGCGCCATGCGGCGGTCTCTCTCTCTCTCTCTTTGCGGGTAACCCTCTCTGTGTTTCTGTTCTTCCTCTATCTTACTCTTTCTGTCTCCCCCACTCAGGTTAAAAGAATAAAATCACCACGAAAGGATTCCCCACGTGTTCGTGTGAGTTCCTGCGGGCAGGGATACCACGCGCGTTACATCTGGTGCACGGAACCCGGGATTATAACATCACCGCACCGAGCGAGCGATCTCTGCGCTCCGAGTGGATCCAGAATCGTGGTGGCGTGATAAGGTAACTCTGAGAGACATGTTCGGTCTGGAATTGAGCCAGCTCCTCCCCCAAGAGACAGGAGTTTCAATAGCCTTGGCCACCGTGGTAGCAGTGGCCATACTAGTCCTTTTAGCTTTATGGGAGGGAAAAAACCATTTAAAGATCGTGGAAACGGGCCGACGGTCAGAAACAGAGTTGAGGAAAAGGCTAGCCACTCAAGAAGAGAATAGAAACGCGCGAAAAGGTTCAGGCCCTTCCGCAGACCCTCGGTCGGCAGAAGCGAGAATTTGGGGAAAAAAAGCCCCGGGAGAGTTTCGTGATAAGAAAGGTATTCATGCAGATAACCAGCGAGTGCTACAAGATGGAGAGCGGCAAAAGTTTGGAGACGGGAATTGCGTGGCGTCTCAGCCAGCCGCGTCCTCCCAACTTGCGATCCCCAGCACTCTTCCGCCTTACGCGGACAAGCTGCTCAGATTCCTTCCTTTCAGAGGAAGACCGCCGGGCGATAATAGCACATGCCTTTAATCCCAACACTTGGAAGGCGGAGGCAGACAAGATTTTTAAAACGGCAGGCAGACAAGATTCTTAAAATGGCAGGCAGGCAGGATTCTTAAAATGGCAGGCAGGCAGGATTCTTAAAACGGCAGACAAGATTTTTGGTGCATCCTCTACAAAGATTATTAAATGGTATCCAGATGCATTCGCTCATCTCGACCCTTGTAGGCTAAAACCAGCTGTTACTCATTTCGGAAAAGATCCTACGTAATATTTGTCTTTGGCGCGCCAATGTCCACGTGTCTCTGTGTGTGTCTCTGTCCACGTGTCTCATTGTATGAATGATTGGTGGTCTGTGTCTTATGGTGTTCTATGTTTAATGTTCAAAAGATCGTTTAAATTGCTTGATTCAACCCTTGCTCGAGTTTAACTTGGTTTTCAAAGACAGTTTTAAAATGCCGAGCAGCGGCTGATAAGTTTGTTTAACACCTGTAGCTAGAGCTGAGCTAAGCTGAATAAAAACCTTCCTAACAGCTAATTGTCGGTATAAGCTGCTTTTAAAGGGAACAACAAGTTCTTAGATTCAGTAAGGAAGCTAAGAGTGGTTTTAAAAGACCCTACCTCCAGTCTGGACCGGTGCTCACCCACGCACACTCAATCGTGAGTTTGAGAGGATGCATTTGTATATGGTAATTTAATAATAAGGGCCTTGGGTTGAAACCCGTCCCACGCAGGAGACAGGGGATTTCAAACCCGAACCCCAGAGGCAGGGGGCATTTTTGAGTAGGGATAGAAAAAGACAAAAGGGTTTGGCGCGGTTGCACATGTTTGGTTAATTCTAGTGTCAGCGACTTGCAGAGATGGCAAGATGGCTAGTTAAGACTTGTCTGGACATGCTTTTGTTTTTCTTTGTGGCCAGAAATGTGTTTTCCTGCTTTGGGCCTACCCCACCCATAGGTGGATTTTCTTCCCTGAGGCTTGAGGAATGGATAGGGCAGTAAGGCCCAAAAGCCTACATTCATTTCCACCTTCCTAGAACTAGTGAGCCTATGTATATTTTATAAGATGGTCCTCATAAATTTTCACTCTACAATTCGTCTTAGAAGAATTGCTGTAACAAGGTGCTCCTCTCTTAAAATTACAACTAGAAAAAGCGAGAAATTTTGTTTGGTCCAAATATATACAAGTGTTGTCCCTTCATTCTTGTTTCTAATTAGTTTTAAGGTATAAAAATATTCTTCATGTCTTGGTTATAGATTTTCAGCCTATAGGTTATTGAGTATGATTAAAAAATTTTTTACAACCTTGGCAACAAAGGTTGGCTTAAGATTGGTAACTCAGTGTTAGAGTCATTCAAAAACCAGGTGTGTAAAGATAAAATTTAAGAACAATGTCTCTTTAGTGAGATATTAAAAGCTGCACTATCATGCATTCATATATAAGAATTGGCAACAAGATTTTATAACATAGGTAATCTTCTTGGTGTTAGTTTTAGAGACTAATTTTAGAGAAAATAGATAGTTTAAAAATTGACTTTGTTTCTTAAAATTATGGTTATGCTCTAAGGTGGGAAAAGAAACGTAAAAACATAGTTAAACTGCCAATATTCAATTGGCTACAGTTGGTAGTTCAATCGTGAGTTTGAGAAATTTTGATTTGCACATGTTTATAAAAAAAAAGATACGCATATCTTTTAAGGTTTAAATCTAAGTTTAAAAGAAAAAACTTACAGTGCAATTCCGGCCGACAAAAGGCTAGGCCTCAAAAAATAGGCCAGAGGTTAAGAACATTTGCATTTGAATTAAGACTATGCAGACTGAGCTCTACAGAAGCTCAGGTGCTAAACCTTTCTTTTGTCCTGGGTCTTCACGACCAGATCCTAGAAATGGGTGCGGAATTCCTCTTTTGCCTTGCTTGTTTCTTGCTGGAGGAGGGGTAGATCTAAGAGCCAAAGACTTTTAGAACAGTCTGTGGGCAAAGAGTTATGATAATACTGGAGACATTAAAATTATGCCTATTTCCCTCCAGGAGTTATAAATGTACCTACTAATAAAAATTGTTCAGTTTGTTTCAATTCCTTTTACATCCGCTTCTTCCAAAGTTGTTAAAAATGAGAGGTTTGGGCTCCTCCAATATATATAACAATATTTAGAGGACAAGATTGGCTTTTATCTGATACTCTCACTCAACTAGAAAAGATTGGCTATCAAATTAATCCAAAAGAAAGTTCAAACTTAAGATTTATGAAATTAATGGGACATTACAGCCTAACTTGCTTACTCCAGTTGCCATTCCAGTAAAAACATATAGAATTATTATAGATATTAAAGATGTTTTTATACCATTCCTTTACTTTTCAGATAAAGGTGAGAGGTCTACATTTGGTAAATTCGTAAATTTTAAGAGCCCATAAAGTGATATCATTAGAAATATTTGCCCTGAAGAATGGTTAATTGCTTTACATATAAATATTGTTGTTACTTTGATACTAAAAATTAGGAATTTAAATCTTTTAGTGTATATTCATTGTGTGATACTTTATTAGCGGTTTCCTCTAAAGGAGTTTTTCTACAAGCCTTTGCTCCAAAATAACGAGCTTTAAAAGACCTTAGAGTAATTGCTACTCCAAGAGAATTCAAAGGCAATATCTTTTCAATATTTGAGACCTCAGTTATATCCTAAACAGGTTGTGACATAGAAAGTTATAATAAAAATAGATAGTTGGGGCTGGAGAGATGGCTCAGCCGTTAAAGGCTAGACTTATAAAAATATAAAGATCAAATTCCCAGCAACCACGTGGTGGCTCACAACCACTGCTGGTGGTGTCTAGCGCCATCTTCTGACTTACAAGTGTACATACAAAAAAAAATGGTTTGCTTTTAATTTTAATTCACGAATAATGAATTTTAAAGGCTGTTAAGAGATATTAATTGGCTAAAACCTCATCTTAAGCTTACCATAGGAGGATTTAACCCTCTGTTTGATATTTTTCAAGAGATACAAGTCCTAATTCCCCTTGACAATTGACTATAAACGAGAGATAGCTTTATTGGAAGTAGAGTAAACTGTTAGTTAACAACAGATCAATTATATAAACTGATAGATTGTTGGATGTTTGTGTTATTACTACTCATATGCCCATAGCAGCCCTTTGACAAAAAAACCATTAATGTGGATTCATCCTTCTACATCTACAAGTAAAGTTTAAAACATCCTATTATAAAATTGTAATGGTGTTAATACAAGATTACAAGGTATTATAGAGTGGACTCATTAAACCTTTAAGCCCTATTTTATAAAGCAAAAAGGGGGAGTTGAGGAAGCTCTACCCTCAGTGCCACGAGTCACCGTTTCTATAATACTTTTCACCCTTAATTTTTTAAATCTGGACAGCCAAGGCCACACGGCAGCTGACCGTCATTGTTTAGAACCTAACAGACCAAAAGAGATGGTCAAGTGGAAGGATGCTCTAACTGGACAATGGAAAGGCCCGGATCCTATCTTAATACGGTCCCGGGGAGCTGTTTGTGTGTTTCCACAGGAAGAAGACAACCCATTTTGGCTGCCGGAACGCTTAACACGAAGAATCTTGGAGTCTCAGCCTGATCCTGCTGCCCAGAGAGATGAAGACCCTCCTGCTGTCACTCCTGATGGCGGGACAGGCGGAGCTGAGACGGAGATTCCCCTTTTCTAGGTTTTACTGCACAACTGGATCCCAGAGTTCGAGGAAAACCTGAGAGATCTTCAGCCCTCTCCTTTTAAAATTGGGTGGGAATAGGCCGGTTGTTAATAAAGATAAAAGGGATTTTTTTATCAGGGGAAGTGTGGAGAAGAACAGACCTGTTTAGTATAACCCTGGGCTGTAAATACATTCTTGGTTGGTCTGCAAACTCAAAAAACCCAACAGAAGTGTAATTAGGCGATAATTGCCCAAGTACCTGTTGCTTTAAAACAAAGTTTCTCCCCCAAGGTCTGGCTGTCTGTGCTACAAAATAACTAGCGCTTGAGGTCTCAGCTGTTGCACTCCACGGGTTCTACCCATTGCACTGGATCAGTGAGACAAAAGCCTGCGCTCTGTACATCTCTGGGTAGAGGTACACTGTGATGTACAAAGGATGTTCCTCAGAGATAGATTCCTTGAAGGCATGTCTAGTTGCACAGAGGTCGAATTGCCAAAATCCTCTCCCTGTCAAAGGCAATGGGATGGGTAGATAAAAGTACACTCATGGAATCAACGACCAGGGTGGAAATTCTTTACAATATCCCAATATTCTGCACAAGGGACTAGACCTCTACCTTCCTCTACAAGAGAGATAATTCAGAGTCGCACCAGACGCCATCCAGTCATTCAATAAACAAAAAAAGGGGCGGATGTAGAGGGCCGTCCTTGCCAAACGTAATCGCTGTGGGCACAAGGGTCTTAGGGCACGCCTACTTCCCGGCGTCACGCCATTGAACTGCGCATGTATATCGCAAAGGAACCTGGGAATTTGAGTGAACAGCCAGCCATGATTGACCACGGCCACGGGCCATAAAACCGGGACGCGCCATGCGGCGGTCTCTCTCTCTCTCTCTTTGCGGGTAACCCTCTCTGTGTTTCTGTTCTTCCTCTATCTTACTCTTTCTGTCTCCCCCACTCAGGTTAAAAGAATAAAATCACCACGAAAGGATTCCCCACGTGTTCGTGTGAGTTCCTGCGGGCAGGGATACCACGCGCGTTACATATACAGGCTCACTAGTTCCAAGAAGGCGGAACTAAATGTAGGATTTCAGGCCTTCACTGCCCTGGGATACATCCCGGGAAGAGTATTAACATTCCTCAAGCCTCAGGGAAAAGAACCTACCTGTGGGTGGGGAAGACCCAAAGCAGGAAGACACATTCCTAACCACAAAAAGATGCAAGTCACCTAGGTGGGACTGTGACCAGAGCAAGTGAGAAATAGTTTAACCTGAAATAGTCGGTAATAACATAGTAAGACTACATTCTTGAGAAGAATGAGTGTGCAGAGTGATTTTCACATGATCCTGTATCATTCAGGTTTGGGCTCCTCTGGAATGTTTCGATATTCTTATGTTATGTATCCTTGACAACCCCTCACCCCCTTCCCACTCCCCTGGTTTGTGGTTTAAAAACCCTCCCCAGACTGACTGGCAGGGTCAAACTGTACTCCTGCGAGAGTGCAGTTTGAACGCTGGCTGCCAGCTCCCTAATAAACCTTTGCTAATTGCATCCAGTAACGGTGTCTTGGAGTTTGTGGGTGTTCACGACTTCCCAAGACTTGAGTAAGGGTCTCCCGAATTTGGGGGTCTTCAGTTCTTGGGCCCCAAGCTAGGCCCTTTTTCTGGTTTCCTGACAGTTTAAAAAAAATGCCTAGGACATCTCCTAGTGATCAGCATTCATTAGACCAATCTCTGTCTTATCCACATTTATTACAAATCATGATGGTGTATTTTGGTTATTTTTAAATCAGACATTTTCTTTAGTAAGCAAACATCTATATTCTTTTTTTAAATCTCCAAGCTTCCCAGAGTTAAAGCATTGTGTTCTCTGAGAGTTAAATAAAACCTTTAGCTAAAGTTTGCCCAATGAAAGCTGCATTCTACTGCAGACCCAATATCAGCACTAGCTTTTATCCATCCGTCTAGCGAGTTTTTAATGGTCTTATCACTTTTGGCATTCTTTATTTGCATTTTCAAAAGCCAAAGATTCGAGTAGCACATTTCTTACATCTGGATCCGCTTCTGAGCTTAGCACTACTAAAGTTCATCTTTACAAAAGTCAGTGTAAGCTTCCTCAGGACTTTGGGTAATTTTAGTAAAAGATAGTGCTTTTACCTGATTCTTCAACTCTGTCTCAAGACCTTTGTCTTTAACCAGAAAGGCTTTGCTTGGTTTAATTCTTACGTTAACACCTTTTTTTTTTCTGGTTTTCATATTCTTCCTTGTCTTTTGGGAAGTAACCTTTTTGTCTCAAGAGCTTTTCTACTTGTTTACTTAATATTTGAGGTTGTGCAGTAAGGTTAACATCTTCCTCTTCTAGGTCTATCTCATCTGAAGAAGGGAAAGGAAATTCCTCTCCCTCTTCCTCACCTGTCTTACTTCCAGTTTCTTCTGAGGTAACTTCTTCACTTATTTATTGACGGCTTATCTTGGTAAGCCAACACTGATGTACATTGGATCTGTATGTTTCTGACTGTTCTTTCTATGATCCTAATGGTCCTAAGGCATTTGAAATAAAAGTACATACAGACCAAATCCTTATAGATATTACCTCTCTGCCCTGGTGGGCCCATCTTAAAGCCCTTGGCATTTGTTTCTATACCGACAATTTTAATTGAACATTTGGAGCTGATTAAAATCATAGACAATTAATGCAAAGAGCTCAATAATCTTTATTTCACTATACTAACTTCCAACAAACATTAATTAACTGTACATACTTCTGCTCTTGAGATGAGAAATTACTCAGACAATCTGGTAAATTTCCCATGACCTCTATCCAAATCCTGGAGTCACACTTACCTCCTCGTATGCACAAATTCTTTTACCGCCAGTTCTGGTGAGTCCAGACTCCTCTCCCTCTTGGTCCACAATGTTTGGTGACATTTATTGGTTGATGTTGGTCATAGATGCCAAAATAGAGAGAGAAGCACACCAAGATGCTAAGCCTTCATTTCTCAAAACAGCAGAGGGGTCCAGCCTTTTAAAGAAAGACTGACAGGCAGCTAGCTCACTTCAGTTACTTTATTCAAACATTATATAAGGTTAATTGGGGCTGGGAAAGGTTCTAGCTATCAAAATTATCTTGCCTTTGTTTCCTGTAAGAACAGACAACCCACAAAAATCTCAGTCCCTTTTGACCATGGGTAGCCATGATCAAAAGTAAGAACTCCAGGTTTTCTAGAAGTGTCTTAGGACCAAGGTTGCTATAGCTACAAGTCTTCATGTAGTGTCAGAGGCAGCCTTGTTTATACACCAAAGGCCTAAAATCAGCGATAGGCCTAGATTAGCCTGCTAGCACAAAGTCTTGGTCTCTATAAAAAAAACAATGAAACAGATAGCTATAAAATATTGCAAACAGGCAGCTTTAGTGGAAATTTACCAGCCTGGATAAGAACAAGTAGTCATAGGTCTTGTGGATAGTCATAGACCTTGTGGATAGGTAGCCTTGATGGATAGTACCAACTTAGATAAGGACAAGTGAATCATAGACAGAGTTATAGTGACCTGTTCTCTGAACCTTCACCCAGCTGACACTCTGTTCTAGAAGATATCTGTACTCCCCATGAACACCTACACTCCTGTGTCATCCCCTTTTCCACATCTTGCCTTATTGTGTATATAACCCCTGTGTGAAAAAGTAAAAATTATGATTTGATCAGCCTATAGACAAGCCGTGGTTCTTTGCATTCACCTGTTTCCCCCTTTCTCTCTTAGGTGATCTCCCCGGACCCTGTTCAATGCCCTGCTAGATGAGACAATGTAGCACCAAGTGCAGATTCTCTAGAGAAACATTTCTTGAAGGTTTAAATAGTCTCAAAACCAATTTCTCAGCCCATACTGATTGACCTGATGATAGAAAAGGCTTTGCTGAAACATTTCACTCAAAGCCAGACACAAAGGCTGTACTACACCTATCACTACAGAGGTCAGGTTGGGAGGTGGACAGATGCTCACAGGCTAAGAGCTGTGGCTTCTCTTGCAGGAAGCATGAGTTAGGTCCCCAGCACCCATGTGTGATTCATAATTGAAATGGAAACGTCTAGTTTCTTTGGAAAGTTAGTTGTGTCAAATGATGTTTTGTTGGGGCACACAGGTGAAAGGATATTTGGATATAGCCGACACGTGAAAGGACCTGTGATGAAGGAGTATAAATATGACCCCACAGGCAGTGGGAGGGAGAGCACCGGTTTGGTTTGCTCTGTCTCACTATTCTTCACTAACAACAAAGATGTATCGGTTTGCCTTACATAGCATTGCTGAGCTCAGCTTGTGGTATTGAATCCATTGAGAGAAACTCACCAAAGAACTGCTCTTGAGGATCCTGCAGCTTTTTGCCACTTCAGTAGCCTCATGTTGGTTGGTGAGCCTTGAATTTTCTTCAGGATTGAACCACAGCTGCTGGTTCATCTGTAGTGTCTGCCTGTCAAGAGGACTGGTCTTCATCTGCTGATTCATATTTGGGGATTGCTATATAACTGAACTGCTGACAACAAAAATTGAGCTCACCTCCAAAGAATCATTGATAGACAGGTCCATTTCCCCCATATCCTAATAATGATTTTCTTCCACTATGTCTGTGGGTGGTGGACTAGAGGAGAGATTGAGCATTTGAGAAAAGTAGGTTGCAAAAAATTAATGCTTACACATAATCATCTGTAACTATAAATCTGGAGGATCTAGTGCCCTCTTCTAGTCTCTGTGGACAGACTCACTCTCTGTCTCTCTCTGTCTCTCTCTGTGTTTCTCTGTCTCTCTGTCTCTCTGTGTGTATGTGTGTGTGTGTATACAGACATATCTTGTTCTGGGAAAACGACTATAACCTTGGGACGCATGTGCAGTCTGTATGCCCCATAGTGTCCCAGGTTGATGACCTGCATTGCAGCCTAGACCACAGAAGATAAAAAGAGAAACTTCCTCATTCTGACCCTGTCCACAAATGGAAAATCCTGCCAAAGTCATCTCTCTAGACCAAGTATATAGGCTCACCTGTGTTGATGAAAGGAAAATCTGTGGATGTGCTCCAGCCCTCAGGGCTGAAACCACATCAAAGAGGTGCAGTGACTTCCCTAGGGACAGGTAGAGAATGGCACTAAGATCCAGAGGTCTCCATGTTCACAAGTGACAGGGCTGCATCCCATAAGAATTCCAGCTCAGCAATGACACCATGTGCCTGTGTGATCATGGTGTACATGTGAGCTGGAGCCTCCAGTGAGGGGACCAGAACCACAGTCAGCTATGCCACTTTGTTGTGGCCCGAGCTACCCCACATTGGGGGCCAAAATATTGTGAGCTGCTCTGGCTCAAGTTTGGGGGCCAAAATGTTGGGGACTGCTCTATCAATGTTGAAACCCACACTGCCAAAAGCCTTGGGGACTAACTTGTTGGAACCCTCACTGCTCCAGGCTGCTCCGAAGAATGGAGACCAGACAGAGTGTGCTTCAATCCCATTTATTCTTCAGTCTCTCTTCTTCTCTCCAAGTCCCTAGTTTTGAGTTCCTAGTTTCTAGTCCCTAGCACCAAGTCTCAAGTCCTAATCCCAGTTCTTCCAAGTTCTCTGTCTCAAGTGCCTACTAACTAATGCCTAATAACTAACTCCAAGTTGTACTGTACTAATTCCTAGTTCCAAGTTATACTGTTCTGTCTGCCTCTCGCCTTTTATATGTCTCACTTCTAAACCACGCCTCTAAGTCACACCCTTAAGTCTCTAAATCACATCTTTAAGTCTCACACACCCAAGGGAAGATCCTGGGTATCTAAAGCAAGATGTTATCATAGTGTGCTCAGCTGTTGTAGGCTAATGTAATCAAGTCTCTTGTCAGGGTATATGGCTCAAGATGGCTGCAAGGATGATAGCTGCTTTCTGTCGGCTCCCCACAGGTCCCCCTTTATAAATTTTTTTCAAAAGGGAAGGCTGAGAAAACTTATGAAAACCGTGCCTGCCTTAGGTCAGAACAAAGGACCCCAGCCTCCCTTTCTCGTCTTTGGATAACTCAACAGCCATTGGTTGAGCTCCTGTCTTAGGATGGTGAGGCCTCCCTTTTTAGGGGCAAGGGTCTTGAAGTGGTCTCTTACCCGTCATTGACTATCCGGCTTAGCGCATAAGTTAGGGGATATACCTCGTTAGTCTCCATGACAGAGATTTTACAATCCCCTACTTCTAGCCTGTAATAACGAACCTGTGTGGGTTTCATTTGAATAGTGTCTATCTGTTCTAGTACAAAAGCCATCAGTTTGTTGAACAGCATGGACCTGAGAGATGAGAGATTTAACAATGCCTGAATAGTTAGTATGACAGCAACACTCTCTTTTAAGGGAAACACATAACTTCCCCTGTCTGAGGAGTAAAAGTATAAGCCTCTTCTATTCTGTTTATAAATGTATTATAGCAGAATCTACACCTATAGAAATACAGAACTGATCATAGCTTTGATCTTAACAAAGCAAGTAAGGAAATCCCTGTTCCTGCTCTAGTCAATCTCAAAACTCAAAAAACAACTATAGTGACTGTGGTAGTCAGTTTTCTCCTGGGTCTAAACAATGTTCTCCACTAAATCCTAAGTTGGGGAACCAAGAGTTCAATAGAGCCACCCTGGAGGTATGGGTGGTAATGTCTCAAGTCAGGTTTGTTGTTGATCTGTTCCAGTTTGAAGGCAATTGAGAAGCATCTTCATGTTTCCTGTGAAGAAAAAATACGCTTCTCAGGGGGTTTACTCCTCCCTGGATTTGTTGTTGTTGTCTATTTGTTTAATCAGTCTCTCTGGCAGTCAGCATGCTGCATCTTCACTTTGGGAATATATGCAGACAGAACCTCTTCCCCAGATAAGCACTGGATCTGGCCCATTCCAGATTCCAGTTAATGGGTCCTTCCAGAGGACTGTTGCAAAATTCTTTTTGGTATCAGGATGCCAGAATCTATCTGCAGCAGATTTTCCTTCAGAATCCAAAGTTTAAAAATTTAAAATAAAGAGCGTGTGATGAAGGATATTTCTGGGGGATCCCTTGGTAGGGTACCATTCCCCCTTTTTAATTTTTTTCAGATTGACATTTAATGGTTCGATGTGCCCTTTCTACCATACCTTGGCCCTGTGGATTATATATATGTGTGTGTGTGTGAATATATATATATATTAGATATATGTATATCTACACATACATGTATATATTTTTGATGGCCAAATTCATTATAATGAGTAACATCCATTTGCCAGATACTGTTTGGTATCAGTCCCTTTGGATTTATGCCCAAATGAGGAACTGGTAAAAGTGTAACACATGACCCGTTTTATGTAGTATTCCCAATTTTTCACAGAACTGGTGGAAACTTGAGCTTGTATAACCTGGGCCATTGTCAGTTTTTATCTGTTTATGCACACCCAATACAGCAACTGCAGCAAGCATATGAGTGATCACATGCTTGTTTCTCCAGATTGCAATGTCCCATAAATGAAACCACTGTATGTATCTACACATACATGTATATATTTTTGCTTGCCAAATTCATTATAATGAGTAACATCCATTTGCCAGATACTGTTTGGTATCAGTCCCTTTGGATTTATGCCCAAATGAGGAACTGGTAAAAGTGTAACACATTATTGACATTGTTTAACAATTTGTCTAGCTTGTTCCCTGTTAGTTTTAAACATAATTAGATAATATTAATAATTAGATAATTAGGTAATTTTAAAACATAATAGTTTTAGAATTAAGGTGATGTAACTCGTGAGCTTTTATGGCCTGATCCAAGATAGATAGTCCCTTCTTCACCTTTTCCTAATCCTTTTCCTGGGGGAAAATCCAGAGTTTATCATTTGAGATGTAATTACTTCATTAGGGCTGCACATAATCAGTCCCAACTGGGATAACAGATCTCTGCCCCAGAGATTAATAGGAAGGCCTGGGATGACATAGGGTTGTATATTCCCTGTATTACCTTCTTTATCCTTCCATGTCAGCACCTTAGAGCTTTGTTGTGGATTTTGACTTTGGCCAATACCCCTTAGATTGGTTAAGGTTGGGGTCAGAGGCCAGGTAGCAGGCCAATCTCTCTGTTTTAGGATAGTCACATCAGCTCCTGTGTCAACCAAGCTTTGGAATGACTTTTCATCCAGCCATAGTGTCATCATAGGTTTTTGTTTAACTATAGGCTGTACCCAGTATGCATCAGAGGAACCAAAGCCTTGATCCCCTCTTAGGACTCTTATATTTGTGATTAGTAGAGAACAATGGAAGTAACAATAGTTGAGCTATCCTCCTTCCTATAGGAATGGTGACTATATTCTGAATTGCCTGTGCCATTACCTTAATCTCACCTTTATAATCATTATCTATAACTCCAGAAAAAATTTGTAGTCCCTGCATAGTATTACTGCTTCTTCCCACTATCAGACCAAACACTTTTGGATAGAGTGGTCCAAACACTCTAGTGGGTAAGGCCTGAGGTCCCATTTCTGGGGTTAATACTGTGTGGGTAGCAGAACTGAGGTCTAGTCCTGCACTTTCTGGTGTTGCTCGACTAAGTTCTGAAAGGGATTGGTGTTTGCTGGTAAGAAACTGACTGCTCCATAAGCCTGTTTTGGCTTGTGTTGGTTCGGGCCCTGGAGCTGGCCCCTGTTCCCGTTTCCCTGATTATGAGAAAGGATGTTTCCTTATGTGTCTCTTTTGGACCTACATTCACTAGCCCAATGCCTTCCATGTTTGCAAAGTGGACAGAGCCCAGGTTGTTTTCTGGGCTGTCTCTGGGTTAACTCATTTTCTGCCTTGCAATCTCTTGCAAAGTGTCCAGACTTGCCACATTTAAAATATTTTGGTTTCTACTAGCCAAAAAATCTCTTACTGATTGTCTTTGCATGGCAGTCACCATAGCTAAGCCCTGTTTGTAGGAGGGACCCATGTCAGAACAGAGTCTGATATACCCTGTTAGGTCCATCTTTTTCCTGCAGGGTCTAATGGCTGCTTGGCAGGCAGGATTGGCATTTTCATATGCAAGTTGTTTCACATAATCTACTCCTGCCTCTGCATTACCAAAAATCCTCTCTGCTGTTGTCATTAATTGATGAACAAAATCAGAAAATTGTTCATCAGGTCCTTGTCTGACTGTTAAGGACGCAGTAGGGTCCCCTTTTGCCGGGAGTTTACGCCAAGCCTTCGTGGCTGCATTTTGAATTTGAGCGAATAAGCCTGGGTCATATTGCATCTGGTTATCACTAGAAGCAAATTGCCTTTCTCCTACTAAGGCATCAAAGGACCAACCATTGCCTGCCTGAATGTTTCTCTTAGCTGTCTCTTTACAATTCTCATGATACTCTGATTTCCAAATAAGATAGTCACCCCACTAAGAACTGCTCTCACTAATATATTCCAATCACTAGGAGTCAGCCACTCCTCTGCAACAGACTCTAAAATTGCAAGAGTAAAGGGAGCAGTGGCACCGTATTGTGATACTGCATTTTTAAATTTCTTAATAATTTGAAAATTAAATCCTGTGTGATGTCTCCAAGCAACCCCTTGATCGTATCTGGTCTGATACAGGGAAAGCCTCAGCATCTCCCTTCTCTGGATGATCTCTGGCTAATCTTAAGCTAGGTGATAGAGGCTGCCTTTGTACTCCTGGTTGAGGAAGGCAAGGAGCTGGGAGATTTTCGCAGTTTACCTCTCGAGACATCTTCCTTGTCTTTAATTTTTGTAGCTGATTAATTAAGTCTTGATACTCTTTTTCTAACTCTATTTGTTGTTTAAGAACAGATATTTTTTTCCTGTAACTCCCATCTGGAATCTACAACCACCATCTCCATTGGGGGAGCATCTAGAGGTGGAGGTGCACTGGGAGAGGGTCTTCAGGAAGAGGGCCATTCAGGGTCATAATGTTCAGCTGCCTCTTCCTCTAGGTCGGCACAATCTGGCTCTGATAAATTGTCATCAACCTTTGGCTGTATTTTAGATTCTAATTTCAGATAAATACGTTTCTTTTTGTTTTGAACATGAAAGACATCATTCAAACAACGAAACAAAAGCAGCCAATTAACACACGTGAGCAGCAAACAGCAAAATAGAAAAACAGAGAGTAGAGTTCAGGCTGACTTATTTCATGCCCCATTTTCATTAACATGACTTACCTTTCTCAATGCTGCAGATTCCCACAGTGATCACCTTCATTTCACTTTTGAATTTTCAGCAGTTCCTTCTTCCAGTAATGTCCCTCACTCAGTCTCTCATTCTTGCTGCCCCACATTGGGCACCAAAAATGTTGTGGACACTCTGTCAATATTTGAACCCGCACTGCCTAAAGCCTCGGGGACTAAATTGTTAGAGCCGGTACTGCCCCAGGCTGCTCCGGTCTGCAGGTCGGGGTTTAGCAAGAGAGAGAGTGAGGACGGACTCGGAATGGAGATCAGACAGAGTGTGATTCAATCCCATTTATTCTTCAGTCTCTCTTCTTCTCTCCAAGTTCCAAGTCTTGAGTTCCTAGTCCCTAGTTCCTAGTCCCTAGTGCCTCCAAGTTCCAAGTGCCTAATACCTAATGTCTAATCCTCTGTTGCAAGTATCTAACCTAATTCTCTTCTGTCTGCCTCTGCCTTTTATATGTCTCACTTCTAAGCCTCGCCCTTAAGTCATGCCCTTAAGTCTTATCTCTAAATCTGATCTCTAAGTCACACCCTTAAGTCACACACCTTTAATTCTCACACACCCAAGGGAAAATCCTGGGTATCTAAAATAAGATGTTATCAGAGTGTGCTCAGCTGATGTAGGCTATTGTAATTAAATCTCTTTCCAGGGTATATGGCTCAAGATGGCTGCAAAGATGATAGCTGCCTTCTGTCGGCTCCCCACACCACTTCTGTTGGGTCTCACATTAGTTATATTACTCATTGCTCTGCCAAAACAGCTCACAGGAGCTACAGGAGTCAGGGGTTGTTTTGGCTTAAAGAGGTACAGCTTGTGAAAGGTCTGGAGTTCCCCAAAGGGGACCCCACTAGGGTCTCAGGATTGCGAGCACCCAAAGGACACACGAAAGACCAACTTGCTGCAAGAACACGAGGTAGTTTAATGGCGGAACGTTCCGGGCCGACACGTGTCTCAGTGTAGGAGACAGAGGCATCGGCCTCGTGGCTCCGGGATTTAGGGTAAATATAAGCTTGGGGTGGGGAAAAGGAGAAGTTTTCGCGAGGGTGCACATGATTGGGAGAAACTTTTGCGCGGGTGCACACGATTGGTTGTTTTCCGATTCTTGAACATCAGTAGGTTGAACAGGTCCATGGGGGAGGGGGGGAGGGTGTAGTTCCTGCAGGCAGATGTTTGTCTCTCGTATCCGGCCTATTCCTCAGATGACTCAGCAGCTCTTTGTCCTGTAACTCCGAATTCTTTGTTAACTGATTAACTGTAGGCTGCGGCTTCAGCTACTCAGGTTAGGGAGAAGGAATCTACAGAGCCTGTATATATTTTATAAAATGGTCTTTATAATTTTTCACTCTACATTCCCCACTTTTTCCAATTGACAGTTTTTAACCATAAAAACTTGGGTTTTTAATCATAAAAACTCAATTATTAATAAGTCTATTTTCACCCCACTTTTTCCAATTTGGATCTTTAGAAAAGTTTAAACTCTAGTGTCATCATAATTATCATTTTCTTGACCTAAAACTCGATATTGATGGCGTAACACAAAAAACTGAACAGCACTTATCTTTTTCTAACAAAAGTTTTAAAATGTAAGGACCTATGGTTAAAAGCAAAAGCAAAATTATAAGAGGTCCAGCCAGGGAGGATAATAGAGTCGTCATCTAAGGGGACCTATTGAACCAACTCTCAAACCAGTTTTGTTGTGCCTCCATATTTTTCTGTCTCTGGTCTCTCCTGAATGATCTACATAGAAGTAACATTCTTGTCTTAGAACAGCACACAAACTTCTTTCTTTAAGGAGCAACAAGTCTAATCTTTTTCTGTTCTGCAGAACAACCTCAGAGGGAAGTCAATGACTCTTTTAACTTTGATAACAGGGTATCTGTATTAGTGCAGTAATACCTGTTCTCACACCTGCAGCCACCCCAAGTCCCAGTATGACAGTTAGGGTCAAGGAAATAGGCTCTCTATGGAAGCGTCTAGGGTGTATCTCAAACTCACATTCAAGAGTGTCTTTAGGGTGGTGGTAGACCCAGGGGATAACTGAACAAGTACACAATAATCTTTGTTGTCATCAAAGACAGAAGTAGATATATAAAGGGTTAATTTTGAACTGCAAGCTCACTATCAATCTTAGGCACTAAGTATCTGTTAGCGAGGTCCTCGGGCTCTATTCTATTGGCTAGGGGTCTCAAGAAGATTTTTTTTTCTTTCAAACACACTTTCAAAGTTGTCCTCTGACTTTTAACATATTTTGTGGCACATAGTTGTCTACATATACATATAATCACATACATAATAAAGAGAAATTGCAAAAGGAACAAATCTATATAACTCTAGATTTACATTTCGATCTCGATCTTGGAATCACAAGCTGTCATTTAACCTTGGGTGTACACACACTAAGCCCCACCTTCTAAGGCTGTATTACCCCTGTGTATCTAGGGTGGTCTCAGGAGTCAAGGCCTGCTGCTCTTTGACCTTGTAGAATAGCAGAAGACCTTGAGCTAAACAGCAGGGGGTTGCTCAGGCGTCTGGATCTTCTTCAGTTGGCATCAGGCACAGGTGTTGGTCAACTTCAACAGCTCCAGGAACAGTCTCTTAATAGCCTGAAAAATCATTTCTCACACAAGAGGGACATTCTGGGTATGGAACAAGGACAAGGACACCCTAGCCATCGCCAGTTCCCATGGGGGGAATTAGTTTTAGGGTTCTGTTTATTCTCTCTACCTGTCCTGAGCTTTGGAGACAGTACAAGCAATGGAGCTTCTAACTAGCCTCTAATATCTGGCAATTCCTGACTTATCTTAGAAACAAAAAGCAAAACCATTACCTAATCTAATTATCTCAGCTACTTGAAAGATCCCTGTTTTAGGCTGTTCTTTTTTTTTCCTAGGTATTTTCTTATTTACTCTAATTCTCATAAGCCTTTGCTTGTTGGCATATCTTACACTGTCTTATTATTTCTCCGGCCCAAACTCTGAGGTCCATTATACGCTTTAAATCTCTTGGCTGTTTGGTTGTACTCATATCTTAAGAGTCCATCTGTGCATTTAGCCTGGTAAGTCCTTTGCCTTCTGGGGAGTATAGTTCTCCCTTCTTGTGTGCATCATTGTCTCTTTTCCGCTAGATAGAAGCTGGCAGGATGGCTTGAAATCTGAGTTCTTTCTCTTACTCTGTTTTAAGTGAGGCTATCTCATGGGCCCATAACAGGGACAGGCTTCCGTATCAAGCCACTTGATCTGTCTGGTTATTGCCTCAGGCCACTGAGTCTCCTCCCTTTTGGTGTCCTGAGCAATATTTACAGCTGCTGGCTTCATTAGGGTTTCCTCTCTTGGTATATAGCCCTGTGGACATGGGCTGTGGCAAAAGCATACCTGCTGTTGATTTTTCTTGTTGGCCCCAAGTTCCAAGGTTGTTCTCTGCACCGATGAACCCAGGGGTGGGGGGTCAGCCCAGATGACATTTGTGTCGTCCATCACAGCAGCACTGGCTTGTCTCTGACTGGCATGGAGAAAACTGCTCCCGTCTGTAAAGCAGGTTACCTCGGCTCCCGGCTGGAGTCAGTAGGAGAAAGCCTTTCCTCTACCCGTGAGTTCTTGTAGCCCGTCGGGTAGGAAGTGTATCTGGGCCCCCATCCTGGGGAGTAAATCTCAACCCGACAAAGGGTAGGAACAGTCTAGGATGACCATAAATGAATGGGATATCTAGCCCATCTCTTAGTCCACCCTTTGGGGTAGTCCACGAATACATTTCGGCCCATTGGCCTGGAGGAGGACCCTGTGTCTATCAAAAGTTGTGTGGCTCCAAGCCACTCGGTCTATCTCAATAGCTGTCTTCACACAGAGCTAATATCTTCGCCATTTGGGGTGTTTTTTAAGGCCTGGGATTTCTTGGCCCTGGCTTCTATTTGTTAGGGCCCTCTTGGACCCCAAAGCAGGCTCCTTTACTTGCAATGTGCACACTGGTCTTTTCAAGGAGTTTCTTATCTTCCTTTGATTGGAGTCCCTCTTCTCTGCTTTCTGTAAATTCTTTTCCTGTCATCTTCCCTTTTCTTCACCTCTCTCTAGTCTTAGCAACTAACAATAAACCTTTTATCTCTCCTACTCCTTCCCTCTAGACTTTCCCAGCAACTTGTCTCCACTCCTCTCTTCCACTCTTTCCTTCTAGGCTTACACTAAACCTTCTCTATTCCTCTCCTCTATTCCTTTTATCTTATACTAAACCTCCTCATGACTTATCTTGTAGTCTCTCTAGCCTCTGAAGCCTTGTCTATACTGACAGAATGTCTAGAAAGGCTTGGGCAATCCATCTGATCCCTGCTTAATCTCAAGTGCCTTGGTGAAAATTAGTGGGGTCTCATGTTCTTACACAAGATCTATCAACGGGATCTGACATGGGCCTTTGGGTGTCTCTTACCTTCTGTAACCCGCTGTTGACCACGGCCTGATCAATTGATGGGGTCCCCATGTCTGAGGGGATATTCTTTTTCTCGGTATCTTCTCTTGCTCTTTACTCCTGAAGACCAGAACCTACAAGGGTCTTGTGGAAGAAAGGCTTTTATCGGAGGGGTAAGGTGTTCCTCTACTAGATTTATCTAGGTGACTATATTGGGCACTAGATCTAGGTGCCTGAGGGATCCTGGCCTATCTAATTGTTTTGATAACTAACTTACTTTTTACTATAAATTTGTATCTGTATCAAAATGGAGGCCTATTCTTTTGAGTCTCTGCCTCGGGACAGCCTATAACTTTTTGTAGCAGGCAAACCTGTCCGACCTGTCTGACCTGCCTGCAGGCAATTTTGTTGATTCAGAGTTAAGCTGGAGTCAACGTCATGTCACGTGACTTGTCTCAGTGCTACTTATTCGCTTTTTCTTCCTTTTTAAATCTCAGCTCTATTTACTCACTATTTTTTAATAAAAAAATATATATAACTCTCAGGTGAATAATCTTGCTGGGGCTGTTTGTCCAGCTGTTCTGGCTCTACTGCCAGGTTTTTAAGTACCTGGGCCCTATCTATCTTCATAGGCAGCAGGTAGAAAACTGCTGATTAGTTACAGCAGTGACTCCGGGGTCCCCAGTGCAGCCATGTCGGCCAACTTGCAAGGGGGCTGTTTTGGGAAGCCGCGAGCTGTCGCCCACCAAGTGCGGGCTGGGCGAGGGGGCACCCTCCATGTGGTGTTACTTAGAAAACGCCCTACATGTGGTAGGCAGGCTGACTGTGGTCTGTGTCCCTTATTAAAGGACCTACCCGCCTTTCTGCTCTGCAGCAGTATTCTTGTACCGGCGGCTTCATCTCCTTTTCTGCCGGTGATCATGTTATCTATTTTTAACTCATGATGTTTAACACAGTAGATTAACAACGGCTAACACACAATTTGCCAGGAAAACACAAAAAAAACAACACAAATAGTTCACCTCTCTCACGGGTGGCACATAAAACAGGTGATACAGACAGTTCTCGCCCATACCACGGGGCGCGACCAAGTTATACAATAGGGGCATAGAAAGACGGCCAGAAATCCGCCTGCCTCTGCCTCACAAGTAAGACTCTAATAACCAGACAACGCAGTCAGTCTTCACAGATTCAGATTTAACAGATTTAGACGACTTGGCCAGCCTATGCTGGACCAAGTCTAACAGATTTTAACACACCAGCAATGATCAACCCAATATTTCTCTCACAACGTTCAAGCTGTTAAAAAAAAAAAAAACAATTTTAACTGGTCTCAAAATAGTGTCTAACTGAAACACAAATCATAGTACATGGTATTTTTTAATTTTCTATGAATTCTAAGAATAACCATTTTGTTTATTTTAAAACCAATTGTCATTAAAAATATTTTTAAATGATCAAATATCCAGGTGGTAGTGCTGTATACCTATAATCCCTATACTCGGTAGGCAGAGGCAGTCAGATGTGAGTTGGAGGTCTGCCTGCTTTATAGAGTAAGTGCAGGCCAGTCAAAGCTACACAGGAAAAAAAAAATCAAATGTTCTTTTCATAGTAATGAAGTCTACATAGGGTAGCCTGCAACCAGTACTCTGAATACATTTAAAGTATTAAGACCCAAAGGGAAAATTAGGTAGCTGTCACACGATGTTTCTCCGCTAACAGCAGAGGAACAGAGTTTTCTCTTACCCACAAGCTGTGGAACAGGACCTGCCTGTCTCATTGTTTCTGCTTTTGAAACTCAAGATGTTAACACGATATCAGTCCGGAAGCGCATCAATCGTCAGTCAGAGTCCAAGAACATAAAACAAACAACATAAGCAACACAGATAGCCTACCCCTGCCACGGGTGGCACAACACAACAATAGACACACTCGACCGCGTATGGTCTGATAGATCAGCCAAACGCTATTCTGATGGGGCTCAACCCCCATAGGAGCACTCTGTCTCCACTTCAGAAACCTGGCGGTCAGGCTCTCCTGACTCCCTGATGGAGAAGGGTCTTTCACCAACTCCCCTGATGGAGAAGGGTCTTACACCTTCTCCCTTGTCCCCAGAGCGTCCTCTAGGGTGCAGCCTGTGGCCCACGTGCACGTCTGCTTCCACAGCCAGTGAGTCTGCTTCCACAGCCAGTGAGTCCCTCATGGACCACGCACTGGCAGCTGCGCTGGGGGAGGGTCCGACCTCAACCCCAGTTACCTGATTCACTGCAGTGGTACCAAAACAGAAACCAAGACAAGACAGACACAAAGATAATGACAAAGACAGCGGCGCCGCACTCAGACACACTCCACTCATACAGACCTACCTCCAAGGGGCTGTCGGGGGTCCTGGGTGGTCGCACGAATCCTAGACGTCATTTCCCGGTCAGGGAACCAAAATGAAAGGTCTGGAGTTCCCCAAAGGGGACCCCACTAGGGTCTCAGGATTGCGAGCACCCAAAGGACACACGAAAGACCAACTTGCTGCAAGAACACGAGGTAGTTTAATGGCGGAACGTTCCGGGCCGACACGTGTCTCAGTGTAGGAGACAGAGGCATCGGCCTCGTGGCTCCGGGATTTAGGGTAAATATAAGCTTGGGGTGGGGAAAAGGAGAAGTTTTCGCG
>JADRCG010002368.1:0-11396 GCA_019844195.1 Rhabdomys dilectus
ATTTCAAACAAAGCAACTTAAATATATTTTAATATACAATAATGAAATTAAACCTTTAAATTTCAATTAATATATACTAACTTATAAAGTATTTAAATTCTTATCAATATATAATAATTAAAGAAAAACATTAAATTTTTCTTAATACAAATTAATTCAAACAAAACATCTTTAAATTTTTATTAATATACAATAATTAAACAAAACAAAGTTAATTTTCTATAAATATGGAATTACTCAAACAAACATACATTAAATTTTTATTAATATCCAATAGTTAAACAAAAACCTAAAATTTCAATGAATGTACAGTAAACAAAAGCCTTAAATTTCTATCGATATTCAACAATTTAACAAAATGCTTACATTTCTGTTAATATATGATATTTCAAAAAACAATTATATTATTCTACTAATATACAATAATTAAAAATACCATAAATTTCTGTTACTATATTATAATTGAGCAAAACACCTTAAATTTATATCAATATACAATAATGAAGAAAAACAAACCACCACCCTAGATGATAACAAACATAACACATCAAGCCACCTAAATGACTCACACCAACTTAAGTATATGGGATGATGGCATTTATATATTTGCTTCCTGCTGAATTGGGGGAAGGAATTTTCATTTTTGGTTTCCAAGTAAAACCGTGGTAATTTGAAAAAAAAAAAAGGAAACTGTTGCATTTATTGCCCATTTTCTGTGTTTATCTAGTTTTTGTACCGCAGTCCTGCCTACCTATTGTCCAGTCTCTGTGTTTGTCCAGTCTCTGTGGGATTAATCATTAGAGCTAGCCGATTGGAAGTTAATTTGCAAGCAAAATTTGGATAAATCAGTAACTGAGACACTCTTTCAATTACCTGGGCTATTTTCTTTGTGAAGACATTCCTGTCTAAGCTGATAAGACAATTCATTGGTCAGATATAGTTTTTAAAAGTTTTGATGCTAAACATAATTTTTTATTCCCTGTAGATATATAAACATAACCACATCTTATCCCCACCTTAAAAAATTGCTGGTTTCCATTTTAATGTCGAAATATCCCTATAGTACACAGGTTGGTTTATTTCCTCTATGGTTTTGATAACCATATGTCTCTCAGCAGCTATTTTTTTTTCATTAAAATTAAGAAAATTTAGTATTAACAAAACATTATTTAGTATGTTCCAGAGGGTTTTATTCACTTTTGTAGTTTAGTAAGAGTTTCCTTTAATGTATTATTGGATCTTTCTATAACTGCTTGTCTTGTGGGATTGTGTGTTTTAGGAGTAACACACTTTATGTTATAGCATGCAAATTATCATGTCATGTTATTGGGTACATATGTGGAAGCAATCATTATCAGCTATAATTTGTTCAGATTTCTCCCTAATTGACATCATTTCAATAAACATTTTATTACAAAATCAGCCTTTCAGAACTTAAAACCAGGTGCACATTGAAACCCTGAGTGTGTGTAAATGATTTGTGGTATAATCTTTTGTTTTCCAAATTGTGCAAGAGGAATTGATTGTTGTAAAGCTAGATATGCAGGCCCCTGTCACTATCAATTAAGTTGTATTTATACTCCCTGGAAAAAGCACATGTTCTCCAATGGTTCTTTCCTCAGAAATACACCATGTGAATCTGTCTTATCAAAACTAAATATGAGTCAGTATCAGCTGTAGTAATCCAGTTATAGGTCCACAAGTTTAAGCACCATTGGTCAAGTCTAGCAAAGTTTATGGAGATGATACATGGGAACAAGATGATACATAAACAAGGTTCAGTTGTTCATTTGTGGCAATGACTGAAACTTGCTCTACAGTGTCATCTTCTATTCACAGGCCTCCTGCAGGTCACATAGAACCTGCTCTGGTCTTCCCTCTTTAATGTTCCTCAAAACAACTCTTCTATGTGTACACATCCAGATCATGGTTCTCTAGACTCATTTGCTGGACTACCAGTTGTGACACAAATTGCCTGATTTTGAGACTCTCAGAATGTTTTTCTTGATTCTGCTAACCTTGTAATCTTGCATTATTTTTCATCAGAATCATATCATGTTGAACGTGTTGCCACATTCCTCTACTAGATGTGATAAAGCCTCTCCAAGATGGTTTGTTTTGTATTAATGTGACATAATCTAGAGTCATCTGTGAACATTCTTCCATGAAACGGTCTGTAAAAAGCATTTTGACAGCTAACTGGAGTAATGATTGTCATCGTAGTGTGGAGCACACTATGGGTGTTTCCAAGATGTAGGAGGTAGTTCTGTGTTGTAGACAAAGGGAAGACAAGTTACCTATTGAGTGCAAAGCATTATGTAGTATTCCGTAGTGGTATTTTCATTGGTTTTTGCCTCTAGATTTCTTACTTGATTCCTGATCTGTGTACTCAGAGTAATGAAGAGTGAAGGTTCTGCCCTGATTACTAGTGTAATGTTTTCCAGAATAAAGCCCCACTGTTTCGCACTATATTGGGAGACACACAGCTCAGTAATTGTTCAATGTTGGTGAAATCTCCAGACGTTTCCTTTCCTGTGGCACCTTCACTGTGCCAGGATACTTCTGGTCATGCAGATTCTGTATTATCTCTTTTTAAGTCCTGGAGAGCAAAAATAACCATTCCATCCACACACTGATAGGCCTAAGACTGGATGCACATTTGTATAAATATCTTTCCCTAAATAGTTTCACTGAATCTCTCCTGTCCACACCATGAAAACAATACCAGGTGTACAAGAGATCATGTAACTTTAGTATCTAACATCTTTCGTTGTTCCTCCAGATCCTGCTTCATTTTCAGATTCTACATTTTCTGTCAGATTTATGATGGACAGGATACATACCCTCTACCCATGATGAGATCTACAGAGATTGGACTTCTACTGCTCTCCTTACCCTCAAATGCTTGTTTTCCCTCATCCATCTGTTGATGCAATATTCTGGGGAGTCCAGTAAGTAGTGAGTTCTTAATAGTAGTTTACATTGGTGCATGCCTAGCTAAGAATTTACTGATTACAGATGAGTTTCCTATGCTGGCATAACTGAACTGTGCACTCGAGTGTCTTCTCCTATTCTTGGGCATCCCTATGGTCACAAAGCAGCTGCACTAGACTTCCCTGTTTAGAATTCCCAAATAAAACCTCAATTTTTAAGTTCATTTTCCCAGACAGTGTTTCTCCAGAACTATCTACTGGATCACCATTTATGACAAAGATTGCCTGGCTTTGAAACTCTCAGAATGTTTGGATTCTATTACCACTGTAATCTTGCCTCTTTTTTTTCATCAGATTCAGTACTATGTGGACCATGCTGCCATATTCTTCTTCCAGGTGTGGTAGAGCTTTACAATGATGGCCTGTCTTTTGTTAACATGACACAATGTAGAATCATTTGAGAAGAGGGAACTTCAATTTAATCCACTTGCCTATATAATCAATTGTATAAAAGTTTTTTGACAGATCCTTGAGTAATGATTCTTGAGGTAGTTTGGAGGCCTCTGTGAGTGTTGCCACATTTCAGAAGTGGTTCTGTTTTGTACAAGTGCCAAGCTGAGGTACCTGCTGTGGGCAAAGCATTATATAGTATTCCTTAGTGTTATGTGCTTTTATTTTTGCCTATAGGTTTCTTCCTTGACTCCTAAAATTTGTTCTCTCAGTGATGAAATGTTCTTAATATGGCAAGAGTCCCCAAATTAAGCACAACTGTGCTATTCCCAATAAGTGCATATATATTTATCTAATACAATTTTTCTTATTGATGTGCTCACAGGAACCTTACTTTCCAGTGCCATCATCACTGCATCAGGTTAGTTCTGGTCTAATACATTTTGTATTTCCTTGTGAATTTCGGTAGATCCAAGATATCTTTCTACACAAAGAAGCTAAAGCCTAATTGTGGATGTGGATTCCTCTTAACATTGTTACCTGAGTAGCATTCCTGAATCTCTCCCATCTATACCATGCATACAATCCCAGGCCTATGTTGTATTATGTAGCTTTTGCATTAAGTACTACATATGGTTCTCTTGCCCCCAACTTCTGGTGCCATCCCAACATTTTAGTTCTGCTTTTATGTACAGTGTGTGTACCAGGTTTGCATGAAGAGGTCTACAATCCTCTGCTGCCACAGCCTTCTTCATCCTTTTGCGCTTGGCTTCAGGAATGCAGCATTGTACCCAATTTCCTGGTGACTTTGAGTACTAGTTTGTCCACAATTTTAATGGAAGAAGTTCTAGCTAAGTATGTACAGATTATACATGGGGTTTCTTTGTGGGCAAGTTTGAAAGTGTCCCTCCAGTGACATCTCCTATTACCAGCCTTCCCTGGGTCCAAGAGCACTTGCACTGCATTTCTCTGTTTATTATTGACTAATACTCACCAACTTCTGCTCTGTGCATTCTTTCTCACCGTGCATATGCTTCACTTCATTGTCATCATAGTCTTTGTTGAAAGTGTAGTTCCTTTGTGTCAAGTCTGTAACTCCTGTCACATAAGAGGTACACTGAATTTTTTCTTGGGGGGTGAGAATTTCTCCCATGACCAAGCCTGATTGTGACAATTTTATACTCTAAGGTCTAGCTCTCTTTTCATGGGTATACTACTTCAGCCTTACCTGTTGAGCTCCAATGATTCAGGACCACCATTTCATGGTTGTCTAATGTCAAGTAGCCCCTAAACAAAATTTTCTTGGATGGTCCTGCAAGAACCACAACCACATATAAAATAGTCAGAGTATAGTCACATATAAAAATAGTCAGAGCTATTTTTGAAGCCAATGCCTTGTAAGCATTCTGATTTTCCTGTTCAATTCCTCAGATTAACACAGGTAAAATTTTTCTATGACAGAAACACTAAGAAGAGCTCTCATGCCCCATTCACAAACTCAAAGTGTAGATCAAGATGTTCTGAAGAAAGATTGGCTTTTCTTAGAGGCATTGTTTTGGAGCTTGAGTACCACTCACTACCAACCCTAACTCCAGTCATAAATCTTCTGTAAAGCTTTTCAAGCCAGTTCACCAAGAAACAAGCAAATTGTCACCATCTCTACTGCTCATGTTCTTAATCTCTATTCACAGGTTGCATAGCCAGTTTGATGGATCACAAGACCTGGAAACACCCTCCAGCTTCAGTCCATGCTTCAGATGCTCCAGTGTTCAGCTTCAGATGATCAAAGCCTACAGAAGTTTTACATTGTAAAATCTAGGGCAATGTTACCACCATCCTTATTGTCCTTAAACTATCTCATCTGTAAAAGTTCTACTTTGCATTTTCTGTTAAATAATGTCTAAATATAGAGTGTACTTCTGAATAAACACCTATATTTCCATATTCGCCTATGAGCTTCAAGGAATTGTGGGACAACCTTCCTCATCCTCCCAGACCTAGCTCAGTCAAGCAATTGCTGAAGCCCCTCCAATCAGGTGCCAGATGATATTCTGGCTATAACTACTTATCTTCACATACTGTCCTATTACAGTCTCATAACTATACTCTGACAGACTTACACTAAGGTACTAAGTACTTAGTGGCTCACTATGGTACTACCACAATTTTCAAGATGTTATTACAAAACCAAAGCCTGCCAACTCTATCTCATCTTGTCATCATCTAAGTGTAGTTGCATAGTTCTAGTACTGGTTTGAATTCTGTATGTTCTAAGACCTATGTGCTAGCAACATCTTAATACTCCCTCACATAGCTATGTCCATGAATCTTGTACAGACTTTCCTGGTGAGCTCTCCAAGCCAAGCACAACTGTAACATCTCCAATGTGTACTCACTATCTCTAGATGCACAGAGAGCACATTGAGATATGTATAAGAATCTACCAAGAATGCTCTAAGTGCACATAAGGACACACACAGGACCTTGTTATTTTTGAGGTTGGACCTTGGTGGCCACTCCTAGGAGCAATCCATTTCCCACATAAGAGACTAGACATTGGAAATTTGTTTTAGGTATGTAATTTAATGCTTTAGCAAATGAGAGGTAATGAGAAAGGACAAAACCTGTTGGCAGTTCTAGAGCTTGTAGAGACTACCACATCAAACCATATCAAGAAAATCATTAATTTTGGCTGTTTTTAAGTTCAGACATTTTGTCTGTTACCTCATGGCCAGAAAAGAGTGCTCTGTGGGCAGAAGTGATGCTTGAGAATTAGTTGTGAGTGTTTATTTGGATCCTCAGGCAGAAGCTGAAAATTATGAGCCACAAATGAGCATATGAGACCACGGTATCCATTTCAAAATGATCCACTTTCTCCAACAAGTCCACACCTCCTCCAGAAATGACACCATTTCTTTTTTTTTTAATTTTAATTTTAAAAACACTTTATTTATCAAGATTTGTATAAACACATACATGCATACATATATACATACACATATAAATGATAATCAAACAATAAAATGCATTCAAAAAGTATGGGGGGTTGAGAAGAGTGGGAGGAAGGAGAGAAAGGGGAAAGTTAGTGTTCATATATGAAATTCTCAAAAAGGAATCCAGTTTTTCAAAATGTTCAACAGACCAACCAACACTTCACAATATGAAAGCAAATATGACCTACAACCATGTAGAAGGACACCTCAACTCACTACAAACTTTGAAGTTCAAAATAAGATCAATAAAAAATTATTTCACCCAGCATACTAACACAAACCACAATAACGTTTTATAATTCAAAGTATTTCTGAGAACAAGAAAATAGATTGTCAGGAACTAAGTCAGCAGAACCAGGGGTACACTGTGTGTTAAATTTTTCTTTTGTTTGTTTGTTTTTTATCAAATCATAATTTTTACTTTTTAACACAGGGGTTATAAACACAAAAATGCAGAATGTGGGGAAGGGGATGACACAGGAACATAGATGTTCAGGGGGAGTACAGATATCTTTCAGAACAGAGTATCATCTGGATGAAGGTTTAGGGGTCAGATCACTATGACTCTTCCTATGATTCCCTTGTCATAATCTAATTTAGAACTATCTGCCAAAGGCTGCCTATTTACAGGGTTTATGACTACTCAGGCTAGTAGTTTTCAACAAAAGCTGTCTGTTTACAATAGTTTATAGCCCTCTGTTTCAGTGTTTTTCCATAGAGACCCAAGTCTTTGTGTTAGCAGGCATATATGTCCGGCCTATTGCTGATTTTAGGCTTATGACTGATTTTAGGTTTTCAGTGTATAAGCAGGGCTGTCCCTGACATCTCCTCCCTTCTCCAAGTATAGAAGGGCTGTGGCGATTCTAATCTTGCCAAGGTGGGGATAGAGGCCTGACCTCCAGTAATTAAAGGGGACATTGTAATGGCTCCAGTCCTCCTGTCGTTGTCCAGTGAGGCATAAGGGCCATACCCGTCCCAATGTCTTTTTCCTGGAGAGGGGATACTTTTGACATCAACCCCTATGCAGTCAGGCTTGTCCCTCAGGGAACCCAGAAACATATTTTTAACTTTTATTTATATTCCCTTGCAGTGCTTAGCCTCGCAGCCTCAGCAAGAATTCAGATCGCCAGACAGAGGGGGTTCTGGGTGGCCCCTCTCTGCTTGGTCTAGGGGTGGAAGCCTCCTCTTTTAGGATGGGTGGAGATGGAACTTAGGAACACCCTGGATAGAGAAACAACCTCATCTAGACTCTCGTGGTCCTCCCAAACTAACACATGATAATGTAACTGAATAGATTTTGCTATCAGATTATCTGTCTGTTGTTTCACAAAGTTAGTCAGCCTATTGAAGGCTCAGGGACCAAAGGAAATAAGCAAAAATAACCCAATTAATAATCCCAAGATGGAAGGAAGTACGGTTAACAATCATGGAGAGGTTGGAGACCAATTCTTATACAAGCTCTCCTTTTTTTCTTTCTTTCTCTGTCTTTTCTCAAGACCATGTCTGACCTTTTTCATGTTCTCTTTAATCATCCCTGTTTTGTCTATATAAAAGCAGCATTCTTCTTTAAGGGCTGTACACAGACTAGAGTTATTTACAGTCTTTTCTATTGTAAAAGAGAAAATCAGATCCAATAAAGTCCTTTGGAATTTTGGAGAATCGCATCAAACAGCAAAATGAGGGATTTCTTCAGATTAGTGATGTCAATCTACAAGAGAAAATAGGGAAAAGCCTTGAACACATGGGCATAGGGGACAAGTTTCTGAACAGAACACCAATGGCTTGTGCTCTTAGATCAAAAATTGACAAATGGGACCTCATAAAACTGCAAAGCTTCTGTAAAGCAAAGGACACCGTCAATAGGACAAAACGGCAACCAACGGATTGGGAAAAGATCTTTACCAATCCTACAACTGATAGAGGGCTAATATCCAAAGTATACAAAGAACTGAAGAAATTAGACTCTAGACTATCAAATAACCCTATTAAAAAATGGGGTACAGAGCTGAACAAAGAATTCTCAACTGAAGAATCTCGAATGGTTGAGAAGCACCTAAAGAAGTGTTCAACATCCCTAGTCATCAGGGAAATGCAAATGAAAACAACACTGAGATTTCACCTCACACCAGTCAGAATGGCTAAGATTGAAAACACAGGTGACAGCAGATGCTGGCGAGGATGTGGAGAAAGAGGAACACTCCTCCATTGTTGGTGGGATTGTAAGCTGGTACAACCACTATGGAAAGCAGTCTGGCGGTACCTCAGAAAATTGAACATAGTATTACCTGAGGATCCAGCTATACCACTCCTGGGCATATACCCAAAAGATATCTCAACATACAACAGGGACACATGCTCCACTATGTTCATAGCAGCCTTATTTATAATAGCCAGAAGTTGGAAAGAACCCAGATGTCCTTCAACAGAGGAATGGATACAGAAAATGTGGTATATTTACACAATGGAGTACTACTCAGCTATTAAAAACAATGATTTCATGAAATTCTTAGGCAAATGGATGGAGCTTGAGAATATCATCCTGAGTGAGATAACCCAGTCACAAAAGAACATACATGGCATGCACTCACTGATAAGTGGATATTAGCCCAAAAGCTCGCAATACCTAAGACACAATGCGTAGACACATATGGGTGCTTTGGTTTTATTTTAGAAGGAGTAGTAAAATACTCAACCAGAGCTCCCAGGGACTAAAACTCCAGCCTAAGAACATAAAGGGAGGAACCCATGGCTCCACTGGTATAGGTAACTGAGGGTATCCTCATTAGGCAACAATAGAAATGGAGGGCCATGGTCCCCGAAAGTTTGAATCCTTAGTGTTGGGGAATGTGAGAGCAGGGAGGTGGGATTGGGAGAATGATGGGAGCACATCCTCATAAAAATTGGAAGAGGGGGTATGAGAAAGGGTTTGGGGGGAGAAAGGAAGAGGAGATAATAGTGAAAGGTAAATAAGTAAAATATTCAATAAAAAAGAAATAACAGATAATTGGTCTGGCAAAAAAGAAAAAAACAAAAACAAAAAACAAAGGAAAGAAAGATAGTTTACTTATTTCAAATGATTTTCAAAAGTTTACAGGAGATGCTTATTGGTTAAGATCTTATTTTAAGCTCTTCACAAAAGAATTTATGTCTCTGTTTAATAATCTTAAGAGAGATGCAAATCTTAATTTCCTTCAACAATTAATTGACAAAAGAGGAGTAATTTTACAAAAAGTAGAAGAAGCTCTCACTAATTGATACATTATATAGATTGATTAACTGTTGGCTGTTTTATAATAATCCTTTGATAAAAGAGATTATTAATAATGAATTATATTTCTTTAAATAGTGTCTTTATGACTCTTTGAGGGTGGAAGGAGCATGCCTTGTTTACTCTTAACTTTCTAAAACTGAAAACTCACATCAAATCTGCCGCTGATTGCCTCTGGCGTCACTGAGACCAACAAAAACTATGTCACAACTATGTGGAAGGACCTTTTTTACCCTTAAATGGAATGGCCAGGACCCAGTTCCTATATGGGGCCAAGGATTGATATGACTGTTTAATACCACAGAAGGCACAACTAAATGGCCACCAAAAGGATTAATGAATTAAATAGATACCTCCCCCAAATCAGGCCCAATTATAAGTAAGATGAATAACAATTGTCATCCAGGGAAGAGAAGTTTCCCTGAGAATTCCTTTCTTTTTTCTCTTCCAGGTAAAAATTAATCACCTGTGATGTCTGCCATTAGGAGTTCTAATCCTGATGCTGGCCTCTGGACTTATACTACTCAGACCTCCAATGGGCCTTTGACAAGGACATCAAACAGCTGTAGATTGACATCACTAATCTGAAGAAATGACACCATTTCTAACAGTGCCAATTTCTGGTTACCTAGAATTCAAGTCTATGAGCCTACTAAGACCAACCTTCTTCACACTACCATAGCTGGTTTCCATCTTGAATTCCAGAGATACAATCCTCTCTGCACCATATACACTCTCTCTCCATCCTGGCTGCTCATGCACAGAACTGCCATCAGATGTGACACATGGACTGATCCTAACCTTACAAGTCGGAGCTGTACTCATTTTCCAGGGATTAAATCTCATGTTCACTCATCAATTGTGGCAACATTCATTCCCTGGTCATGTCTGAAACCATGCCTACCAGGGCCATTGGTACACTGCCAACTCATAACTCTGTGAGCACAGAAAATACACTGTTTCGCATGATGATTGTCCTCAAAATGTCTGCTGCCAGTTTCATGGTCATATTCCTTGGCATTGCTCTGGTGACATAAAATCTTTACTGGAATTACCTCTTGAGGGGCTACAGAAATCTCCTGTCCCAGGTTATCTACACTCATAGAGCTAATTCCTGAGTCAACCATTATTCCGCACATTTTATTAAAGAATTGTGTATGTTGTTTTCTCCCAGAAAAATTTCTTGTCTTCCTGGTGTATCTGTTGATACAGAGATACTTTTCCTGGCTTATGCCCCAGCACCACATATACCTGTTCATCTCTGTGATCAAGTGCCTAGGTCTGCCAGCATAGATCAGACTTCTTTTTCACTGAAACACCCTTTAAGAACATTAGCTACTACCATCATCCCCACAGTCCCACACATATCCTCCTGTCTATGACCTCTTTTAGTAGAATTCTTTGTTGATCCCTTGAAAACCAAGCCAGTGTGTACAGTACAATATTAGGGTAATTTCTAATCCTGCACCAACTATAACTTGTTTTCCTCTTGGTCCTCTACATAAAAGCCAATCTGGATCTTCTGTGCACTGTCCAGTCCTAGGTTTGATGAATATATCTGGAAAGAATCTCCAAGATCATTTTCCTCCAATGCTTTCTACAGACATCATATTCTAAGAGGACAGTGATGCAAGCTTCAGACTGCAAGCACTGCATGGTATCAGCAGTAGTGTTGGCCTTTGGTGTCTATGCATGGGATGGATCCCAAGATGTGGTGGTTTCTGGATGACCATTCCTTCAGTCTCTGCTCCA
>JADRCG010002384.1:0-10752 GCA_019844195.1 Rhabdomys dilectus
TTTGCTTGTTTGTCTAGTCTTATTTGTCTTGTTTTGTTTCATGCATGTTTGGATACTGTAGTCTTAACATAAATATTTACTAAGACTCACATATAGGGGGTGGTGATAATGTATCAACAAGATTCATTGATATACCTACACAGCACGTGGCAAAGCCTGAGGCCAGCCTCATAATAAACAAAGCCAGGGGTAGGGCTAGCTCTTTGAATAAGACACACTGAGTGGCAGAAAGGCATACTCAGGTGTTGCTCCCTGGATCAGGTCAATGGAAATGGGTGGTCAGTTACAAGGAGTGGATAAAAGAACACTTTGTAATTTTTACTGAACACCACACTTTCAAGTCTCTTTGAATGAAGAAGCTCCCACATCCTCACCTAGATTAAGGCCAGATCAAGATATTCACAAGTGTATGAACTAAGCACAGCAAGATAAATGAAAATGGCTGCTGATCTCTGGAGTACCCAGCCCTTGGCTCTCACCCCTTGCTGTAAAAGAATAGTGTCTTTGGCAGCTTGCAGACTGTCCTCACTGAGGCTGATGCCTCTCTGTCCTGGCAGGAGCCAAGTGTGCGGTGTTGCCCAGTCCCCTTTATCCATCACACCCCCTGCTGTGTACATGGGCACTGAGAGTCCACTGGGTTTGCTATAATCCTAGACCTAAGAAAGGACATCACTTCCTCAATGAGATGACACAAAAAAGCTACTAAATTAAAGGGCCAAACATACAGGAAACTGATGGTGACCACGTGTGCTATTTATATGGGTGTCCTCTGTAGCAGTGACTTTAATCCATAAATGCAGAACTGAACAATGAGGCAGAGGAACATGGAGCTCTGTGAATTGAGTCAAGCCTGGTCTATAGAGCAAGCTCCAGTCTAACCAAAGATAAAGATGGCTACATGATGAAATACTGTAATTATAATTGCAAAACTATATTGTCATGGTTTGTATATGCTTGGCCCTGGGCATGGCACTATTTGGAGGTTTGACCATGTTGGAGTAGGTGTGTCACTGTGGGTGTGGGCTTTAAAACCCTCATCCTAGCTGCCTGCAAGCTAGTATTCTGCTGGCAGCCTTCAGAGGAAGATGTAGAAGTCTCAGCTCAGCCTGTACCAAGCCTGCCTGGATGCTGTCATGCTCCTGCCTTGATGATACTGGACTGAACCTCTGAATCTGCAAGTCAGCCCCAATTAAATATTACCCTTATAAGAATTACCATGGTCATGGTGTATGTTCACAGCAGTAAAACACTTGCTAAGACAATTATAGAACTAGAGTTTATTAAAATTAATTTTAACCATGAAATTAAGCGTCACATAAACATTGCTTCAATTCTTCCAGACACTATAATCCCAACAGGCATATTAAGGGCAGGGATAAATATAACATTGTAATTTAAAGATAAAAATATTTACATTTGCAACCAACCCATGCAAAACTATGTGTTAACACTGCAACCCTAGTACCATTAATAATGAAAATAAAATACCTGTGTGTTTCCAAGGAGCTCAGTTTAAAATACAAAGTAACCTTGAGTTCTTCCTGCCTCTGTGCTCTGTTTACCCAGTTTATGCACGTCTACACATCACTGCTCTAAGAGGCAGTGGGACCTAGGAGAATGGAGCCCAACCAAAGGTATATTAAAGACTTATGCTAAAGCATTCTTTATTCAAAACCTTAGATAATATTTATATACTCTTGAGTTCAACATATAATTCTCATGAGTTCAAGCTTTATACAATCACAAGAACTAACTACAAGTGGCCAAATTATTTTTTCCATAAAGGCAAATAAAGGGTCATTTAAATACTTCATTGAATTACAACAGCAAGCAATAATGAGTCATCTGAAATAAAGTCACTCCTATCCAAAACACCAGGGAGGAGCATGAAAACACATTCCACGGACAACTTGGTGTTTTGAAGAAACTATGATCACAAGGCTCTTGCTTGAATTTTTGGGGAATATTCTCATAAGCACTCAGAAGTCTTCTCATTACTTGCTCATATCTGATACCTGTCAAGATGATAGAGGTGTTTACAGAGGTAAAAAAGGAACCAATGACCTCTTCATTTGAGCAGAATACAACATATACAATCTAGCTCAGGATTTGGTCCTGACACAGTAAAATTAAGTGTATGAAATTTAATAAAACTATTTCTTTTATCAACTTTAAAAATGACCTGGAATGCAGTGACTGTGTCATTGATGCAATTGTGCATCTCAATGAAGCTGTCTGAGGTATGCACAGAGAGTTATGCTCAAGACTGTGCCCTATAGAAGTACTAACCTGCAAAATTATAGAGGAAAACTTTCCTAACCTACAGAAAGAGATGTCCATAAATATACAAGAAGCCTACAGAACTCCAAATACTTTAGACCAGAAGAGAAATACCTCCCATCACATAATAATCAAAACATCAAATGTACAAAACAAAGAAAAAATACTAAAAGCAGTAAGGGAAAAAGGTAAAGTAACATGTAAAGGACGACCTATAAGAATTACACCAGACTTCTCACCAGAGACTATAAAAGCCAGAAGATCCTGGACGGATATCACAAAGAGAACACAAATGCTAGCCCAGACTACTATACCCAGCAAAACTTTCAATCAATATTGATGGAGAAATCAAAATATTCCATGACAAAATCAAATTTGCACAATATCTTAACACAAATCCAGTATCTCAAAGGATAATTGGGGGAAAACTCCAACACAAGGAGGGAAACTACAACCTAGAAAAAGCAAGAAAGTAATCTTCCAACAACCCTAAAACAACACCCCTACACAAACATAACTCCAACGCCAATAACAAAAATAATAGGAAACAACATTCATTATTCCTTAATATCTCTTAATATCAATGGACTCAATTCTCCAATAAAAAGACATAGACTATCAGACTGGATACATAAACACAACCCAGAATTTTGCTGCATACAGGAAACGCACCTCTGTGAAAAAGACAAACACTACCTCAAAGTAAAAGGATGGAATACAATCTTACAAGCAAAGGGTCCCAAGAAACAAGCTGGAGTAGCCATTCTAATATCAAATAAAATCAATTTTCAACCAATAGTAATCAAAAAAGATAAAGAAGGACACTTCATATTCATCAAGGGAAAAATGTACCAAGAGGAACTTGCAATTCTGAACATCTATGTTCCAAACGCAAGGGCACCCACATACATAAAAGAAACTTCTAAAACTTAAAGCATATATTATACCCCACACAATAATAGTGGGAGATTTCAACACCCCACTCTCAGCTATGGACAGATCATGGAAACAGAAGCTAAATTGAGACACAATGAAACTAACAGAAGTTATGAACCAATTGGACTTAACTGACATCTATAGAACATTTCATCCTAAAACAAAAGAATATACCTTTTTCTCAGCACCTCATGGTACCTTCTCCAAAATAGACCATATAATTGGTCACAAAACAGGCCTCAACAGATACAAAAAGATTGAAATAATCCCTTGTACCCTATCAGACCACCATGGACTAAGACTTGTCTTTGACATGGACAAAAACAACGGAAAGCCCACATACACGTGGAAACTGAACAATGCTCTACTCAATGATAACTTGGTCAAGGAAGAAATAAAGAAAGAAATTAAAGACTTTTTAGATTTAAATAAAAATGAGGACACTTCATATAAAAATTTGTGGGACTCCATGAAAGCAGTACTGAGAGGAAAAATCATAGCTCTAAGTGCCCACAAAAAGAAAATGGAAAGAGCATACATTAACAACTTGACAGCACACCTTAAAGCGTTAGAAAAAAAGAAGCTAATATACCCAAGAGGAATAGACAGCAGGAAATAATCAAACTCAGGGCTGAAACCAACCAAGTTGAAACAAAAAGAACTATACAAAATATAAACAAAACCAGGAGCTGGTTCTTTGAGAAAATCAACAAGATAGACAAACCCTTAGCCAGACTAACCAAAGGGCGCAGAGACAGCACTCAAATCAATAAAATTAGAACTGAAAAGGGAGACATAACAACAAAAACAGAGGAAATTAAAAAAATCGTTAGGTCCTACTACAAAGGCCTATACTCAACAAAATTAGAAAATCTGGATGAAATGGACAGTTTTGTAGATAGATACCAGGTACCAAAGTTAAACGAGGAGCAGATAAACCATCTAAACAGTCCTATAACCGCTAAAGAAATAGAAGCAGTCATCAAAAATCTCCCCACCAAAAAAAGTTCGGGGCCAGATGGTTTTAGTGCAGAACTCTACCAGACCTTCCAGGAAGACCTAATACCAATTCTCTTCAAACTATTCCACAGAATAGAAACAGAAGGAACAATACCCAATTCGTGCTACGAAGCTACAATTACACTCATACCAAAGCCTCACAAAGACCCAACAAAGAAAGAGAACTACAGACCAATCTCTCTTATGAGTATTGATGCAAAAATACTCAATAAAATTCTCACAAACCGAATCCAAGAACACATCAAAGCAATCATCCATCATGATCAAGTAGGCTTTATCCCAGGAATGCATGGTTGGTTCAATATTCGAAAATCCATCAATGTAATCAACTACATAAATAAACTCAAAGAAAAAAACCGCATGATCATCTCACTAGATGCTGAGAAAGCATTTGACAAAATTCAACATCCCTTCATGTTAAAAGTCCTGGAAAGAGCAGGAATTCAAGGTCCATACCTAAGCATATTAAAAGCAATATACAGCAAGCCAGTAGCCAACATCAAACTAAATGGAGAGAAACTGGAAGCAATTTCACTAAGATTAGGGACTAGACAAGGCTGTCCACTCTCACCCTACCTATTCAATACAGTACTGGAAGTCCTAGCTAGAGCGATTAGACAACAAAAGGAAGTCAAAGGGATACAAATAGGAAAAGAAGAAGTCAAAATTTCTCTATTTGCAGATGATATGATAGTATACTTAAGTGACCCTAAAATTTCCATCAGAAAACTCCTAAACCTGATAAACAGCTTCAGTAAAGTGGCTGGATATAAAATCAACTCAAAAAAATCAGTAGCCTTCCTCTACTCAAAAGATAAACAGACTGAGGAAGAAATTAGGGAAATGACACCCTTCACAATAGTCACAAACAATATAAAATATCTTGGAGTGAACCTAACCAAGCAAGTGAAAGATCTGTATGACAAGAACTTCAAGTCTCTGAAGAAAGAAATAGAAGAAGACCTCAGAAGATGGAAAGACCTCCCATGCTCCTGGATTGGCAGGATTAATTTAGTAAAAATGGCCATCTTGCCAAAAGCAATCTACAGATTCAATGCAATCCCCATCAAAATTCCAAATCAATTCTTCATAGAGACAGAAAGAGCAACTTGCAAATTTATTTGGAACAACAAAAAACCCAGGATAGCGAGAACTATACTCAACAACAAAAGAACTTCGGGGGGAATCACCATCCCTGACCTCAAACTGTACTACAGGGCAATAGTAATAAAAACTGCATAGTATTGGTATGTACAGGCAGGAAGATCAATGGAATAGAATTGAAGACCCAGAAATGAGCCCACATACCTATGGTCACTTGATCTTTGACAAAGGAGCTAAAATCATCCAGTGGAAAAAGGACAGCATTTTCAGCAAATGGTGCTGGTTCAACTGGTGGTCAACATGTAGAAAAATGCAAATCGGTCCACTTATATCCCCTTGTACAAAGCTCAAATCAAAGTGGAAAAAAGACCTTCACTTAAAACCAGATACACTGAAACTAATAGAAGAGAAGGTGGGGAAGACCCTCGAATACCTAGGGACAGGGGAAAAGTTTCTGAACAGAACACCAATCGCTTATGCTCTAAGATCAAGAATTGACAAATGGGACCTCATAAAATTGCAAAGCTTCTGTAAGGTAAAGGACATTGTCAATAAGACAAAACAGCAACCAACAGATTGGGAAAAGATCTTAACCAATCCCACATCCGATAGAGGGCTAATATCCAAGATTTACAAAGAACTCAAGAAATTATACTTCAGAAAACCATATAACCCTATTAAAAATGGGGAACAGAGCTAAACAAAGAATTCTCAACAGAGGAAACTCGAATGGCTGAGAAGCACCTTAAGAAATGCTCAACATCCTTAGGCATCAGGGAAATGCAAATCAAAACAACCTTGAGATACCATCTCACACCAGTCAGAATGGCTAAGATCAAAAACTCAGGTGATAGTAGATGCTGGCAAGGATTCGGAGAAAGAGGAACACTCCTCCACTGTTGGTGGGATTGCAAGCTGGTACAACCACTCTGGAAATCAGTCTGGCAGTTCCTCAGAAAACTGGACATAGTATTACCTGAGAATCCAGCTATACCACTACTAGGCATATACCCAGAAGACACTTCAACATATAACAAGGACATATTCTCCACTATGTTCATAGCAACCTTATTTATAATAGCCAGAAGCTGGAAAGAACCAAGATGTCCCTCAACGGAGGAATGGATACAAAAAATGTGTTACATCTACACAATGGAGTATTACTCAGCTATTAAAAATAATGAATTCAAGAAATTTATAGTCAAATGGATGGATCTAGAAATTACCATCCTGAGTGAGTTAACCCAGTCACAGAAGAACACACATGGTATTTACTCACTGTTAAGTGGAGGTTAGCCCAAAAACTTAAAATAGTGAAGACTCAACCCACAGACCACGTGAAGCTCGTGAAGAAGAAAGACCAAGAGGGGATGCCTCAGTTCTACTTAGAACAAGTAACAAAAATACTCAAGGGAGCAATTATGGAAACAAAACATGGGACAGAAACTGAAGGAGGAGCCATCAGGAGACCATTCCACCTGGACATTCATCCCATGTACTGTCACCTAAGCTAGACGTTGATGTAGATGACTGGAAATGCATGCTGTCAAGAACGTATTATAGCTGTCTCCTTAGAGATCTGTCAGAGACTGACACATTCAGAGGACGAAGCTCACAGCTAACCCCTGATATGATCAAGGGTTTCCCAATGGAGAACTTAGAAGGCTGAAGGAGCAGAAAGGGTTTGTGACCCCAAGAGGAAAGCAACAACACCAAACAATCCAGAGCGCCCCTGGGTCTGAACCACCAGCCTGGGAGCACATAGGGAGGGACCTACGACTCTAGCGGTATATGTAAGGGAGGAAGTCCTTGTTGGACATAGGTGGGAGAGGAGATTCTTGGTCCCATGAAAAACTAACACAGAAGGGGGGGGAATGTGAGGGTGAGGAGGGAGTAGTGGGGGTGGGGGTAGGTGCAGGCACAGCCTCATAGAAGGGATATAAGGAGGGGTGATGGGATAAGGGGTTCTTGGTTGGTGGGGGAAATGGGATAAGAGGATAAAACTTGAAATGTAAATATTATAACCAACTACATAAAATGGGGGAAAAAAGTTGTTAGAACCAACATCTTTAAAAAAAAATGTCAGTCCTCTAGGAAAAAAAAAATTTTTTTTTCTTTCTTGATACTAAAACTTGTCCAGAGAATTGTATATTGCAGAATACACAGCCTTGGTATATCTACTCATCAAGCAAAACGAGCAGACCTATTCAAACCTCTGGTGTCTGGGAATTCCATCTTGGTGCAGTGAAGACACAGTGTCAGAAGCTTATCAATTTACTCCCCCCCCACCCCTCTTCTGATATGTCAACGCCTGTAATCAGCTTGAAGAAGTTAAAGAAAAGTCAGCGTCCCTATTCCCCGGGGTTTGGGGACTAAGGTGGTTAATATGGGGCTGTCTCTCTAGGGAAAAGTAGTGATTTTGTTGGAACAGGGAGGATTAGCTAGGATTTATGGCATAGCCATAACCTATTGGTAGAATTCTGTATAATTTAGTATCAAGATGAAGTTATAATTTCTTTTTTTTTGTTTATTTTTTTTATTGGATGTTTTATTTACATTTCAGATGCCAATCCCTTTCCCCATTTCCCCTCCCCAGAAACCCCCTATTTTGTGCCCACCCCTTTTCCATTTGGCTTTTATACAATTTTTTTAATGTTAATCAAGGGCTTTATAAGTTTGGTAATGCTCAATCAGAAGTGTAACCTAATACCCAACCTAGATATGTAAACTATCTTTGACTAGTGGAGACATGTGAACTTTTGTCTCCATGCCCCCTCTCTCTTTCTCTCTCTTTTTCTCTCTCATTACTGAGCTTCTCATCTACTTCATCTTCTCCTCTCCTTACTCCATCTTTTCCTCTTGGTGCTCCTTTCCCCTTAGCTCCTCCTACATATTACCCTTCCTGTTAAAATAAAGCTTTTCTCTCAGAATACAACTAGAGCATAATTATTCCTATTTGTACCAGTGAGGTACAAGATAGTCTTAATACCCAGTCCATCGTTTTGTTGACTAACCAGAACCTCTGCTGTCTCTCTTGACTAAAACACTTAGTTTTGAACCTGGCTTTTTCTTGGCTTTAGAATGAATGTCAGCTGAGAACCCTCCACTCAGATCTTTTCTCTCAAGGTAAATAGCCTGGATTGGCTATGAGTCTATAGGTCTTCAATGCTGTCAGAAATCCAGAATGACTAAATTTACTGAATTTATGGGAAGCACTAAGCATAGCTTCTAAAACTTAACCAATTTATAGAGACCGCTGAACACCTGGACACTCCCTATACTACCGAACATTGGAGCATCAAATCTTCAGCCTTCTGGCCTAAACTCATCTGACAGACTTTAGTGCTGCAGAATTATTAAGGGCTGGTTACTCTGTCTAGGCAGATATAATCAGTCGACTATTCTGCAAGTGTGTCTTTTTCTGGACAGTAATTTGTCTGTAGATGGTGAGAGGCAATTCTTGCCTGGTAGCTGTCTCACCACAACTGGAGTAACTCCAAAAATGCTCAATTTGTTCTTAGAATCCAAGACAAGAAGCTGTCAGGAGCAGACAGGTCTCTAATCAAAATGAACATTAATATAGAAATATTTGTGACATCAATTCTATGGATTTCTTTTTTTTCTTTTTTTATGGATTTCTATGGATTTTTTTGAAATCCAACTATCCATGTAAGGTAACCTGGACTGTTGTCTGTTATCTCCTCTCAGCTATTTCTAAATAAAATATAGAAAACACCCTAAAAATAAACTCAAAGTCATGAATTTGCTATAGTCCCTTAACTCACAGGCTAATCATCCCAAGTCAGTTAAAAAAGTTAAAGAAGGACTGAGTCTAAGCCTTGTATTTCTAAATGTGTTATACAGGCACAATGCCCATGAGAGTATCAATATTCATTTCACTTTCATATCAATAAGAAGCTTATACCAATGAAAACCTTGAATTTGAAATCCAAGTGAATTTTGTACCATTTAAGAAATTATAAATTCATCTTGATACTAAATTATACAGAATTCTACCAATAGGTTATGGCTATGCCATAAATCCTAGCTAATCCTCCCTGTTCCAACAAAATCACTACTTTTCCCCAGAGAGACAGCCCCATATTAACCACCTTAGTCCCCAAACCCCAGGGAATAGGGACGCTGACTCTTCTTTAACTTCTTCAAGCTGATTACGGGCGTTGAGATATTAGAAGAGGGGTGGGGGAAAGAGTAAATTGATAAGCTTCTGACACTGTGTCTTCACTGCTTCCAGATGGAATTCCCAGACACTGGAGGTTTGAATAGGTCTGCTCATTTTGCTTGATGAGTAGATACACCAAGGCTGTGCATTCTGCAATATACAATTCTCTGGACAAGTTTTAGTATCAAGAAAGAAAAAAAAATTTTTTTTTCCTAGAGGACTGACATTTTTTTTTAAAGATGCTGGTTCTAACAACTTTTCCCCCCCTTTATGTAGTTGGTTATAATATTTACATTTCAAGTTTTATCCTCTTATCCCATTTCCCCCACCACCCAGGAACCCATTATCATATCCACCCTCCTTATATTCCTTCTATGAGGCTGTGCCCGTACCTGCCCCCCATTCCCAATACCCCCTCCTCACCCTCATATTTCCCCCCCCTTCTGTGTTAGTTTTTCATGGGACCAAGAATCTCCTCTCCCACCTATGCCCAACAAGGCTGTCTTCCCTACATATACCGAGTGGTAAGTGGTAGGTCCCTCCCTTTATGCTCCCAGGCTGGTGATTTAGACCCAGGGGCGCTCTGGATTGTTTGGTGTTGTTGCTTTCCTCTTGGGGTCACAAACCCTTTCTACTCCTTCAGTCTTCTAAGTTCTCCATTGGGAAACCCTTGATCATATCAGGGGTTAGCTGTGAGCATCGTCCTCTGAATGTGTCAGTCTCTGGCAGAATAAGATACAATTCTACTGTGAACTCTGGCTGTGTGTTTCACCTGCTCTACAAGAACAATATAACAGTAAACCTTCCTTGCCTTGGATGTAATCAGCTTTTATACACTATACAAATACATGGCTTGAATCTCAAATTGTACATTGTTCCAAGACTGTGACCTGGAACAAAGTATGTGTATCACTAATGAAAGCAACAAATGCCACTGTTGAAAATAATCTTCTAAAATTAAATTTCTCTCATATATTTTGAATTCAATATCTGGTTATTGGTTGATAAACAATAATATGTAGGTTACTGCTTTTGGTCTTGGTCACTTGGAGCTAGTGACTTAATCACATTTTCAATATCTGTTAAAGATTTCTGTAAAGAATACCATCATTCTTCATGTGATACTTCTATACAGTTCCATAAATAAAGAACAGATGCCCTTTTAGAAAAATGGGAGACACAGGGACCATGAGAGACAGAAGTCAAAACTGAACTCACTCTTGGTTAAA